>JARHVA010003468.1:1255000-1392500 GCA_037957365.1 Torreya grandis | reverse complement strand
TCCTAAGTCATTATGCATATATTTTAAGAATAAAATTCACATTAATTTGTTATTTAGGTCTCATAGGTTCATTTTAATGTATTTTTATTCATGATAAACTCGCATTAAGGTGTGAAAAGTCAAAGGTTCTTGAATGGGTTTTAAAGCTTGTTTACAGTTTTGAGTGAACATATGGAAGTGGTTTATTTGAGGTAATTTTTCCATATATGGTGAAGTATAATAGACATTATGATGAACCTAAGGTCATGGAAGTTATATATATATGATTTATTAATGTGTTTATGTGTCAAATTTTAGTGTATACTTAAGATATTCGAATTAAACTTTCTAGCAGTGAGAATGGCTAATTGTGAGTAGGGCTAATGGTGTGGTTTAAGGAGTGAAATGAGAAAAATGGTGTTGGGGACATAAAGTGAGATTATAATGGGTATAATTAGTTTATTTTTAAGTGTTTCATCCATTTATTGAGGCTCAAAATGTTCTAAGGTGGCCAAGGTGAAACACATGCCTTGAGAAGGCCTAATTGCATTAGGTCTCTATTAGGCCTAATGGTGGTTTTGGTCCTTATGATTGGTGACTGAAATATGTAATGGTTATTTCACTTGTGAAACATGTTTTTTGATATATTAAAATGGTTATAAAATTATGTATAGGTTTTTGGCTAACCAAGGTAGGTGAGATAAAGAGTCAAGTATAAGAAGAAGGTCTAATAGACCTAATTTGACTAGTTAGAATATTGAGGATATGAGAGAAAGAAATAGAAATTTGGGATTGAATACCATTACAGATGTTTTTTTTTAATATGTAATTTATTTATAACTATATTTATATATATTATGATCAACGTGATATGTCCTAAATTTTCCAAGAAGAGGGCTAATTGGGTGAAGAGGTCTAATAGGTTGTTTAAGAGAGATAGGAAAGTGTAAAGAGAAAAATGAGGTAATAATCATCAGTTGAGTGACCAAAAATTTTCCAAAGGTGATCATATATTCTATGTAGCTAAGTTTTTTCTGAGTTACCTAGGGTCTTGGTGTCTCCTTGCAAGTTGGTGTTTGCTAAAGGACTAGTTGAGTTGGTGCTTGACTAGTGAGGGTTTGGTGCCTCACTAAATATTGATTTATTTATTATAAGAATGATTTAAAAGATGTGTTTCACTAGGTTTTATCTCCCATTATATTTTCTCACATATCTATTTGTGTTTGTATGTTTTACACCTATGTGAATGCTTGCTTATGCATTGGTTGATGTATGTGTTTAAATGAATGCTTCATAAATGATAAATGGAATTGAATGAATGTTTTAAGGTAACTGATTCACCCTCTCTCATTATTTTTACTTATAAAAATACCATGTTCCTATACCCTAGACAACATGACTAACTTATAGTTTTTTTAATATGACCAATAAATCATCTAGTTCCTCATCAATGTGGGGATATTCGAGGACCAAATCATACATGAAAATACAAAGAAAACCTTGGGAATGAGTTGTATAAGGATGGGATATTGAATATTCATGGGAGATAAATCCCAAAGGGGAAGAATTTTTTTGAAAGAGCATTTGATGTGTTAGACCTGACCTTCCAAGCTAAAAACCCAAGTTATAAAATCAAAAGTGTCAACTCAATAATCTTGGCCCTTTGGAGAATCCTTAGATGATTAATGTGGGGATGGATTGGATGAACCATAAATTATAGAAGTTTTAGAGGTTACTAATGAGATACAAGGACATGATTTCTTGGTGTTATGAATACGTTAAGGTCTTTGAGCTGAGAGTAATTACTCATACCATCCCCTTAAAACCCAGCCAAATACCCTTTAGGTAAAGGTAAAGGTCGATAAACCCAATATTGGAGCCCTTGATTCATAAGTAAGTCCATAAGTCACTCTCTATTCGAATAATTTTCATTATTCTCCACTCTATTTGGGTGGTTAACCTAGTCCCAATGCAAAATAAGAATGGATAAATTCACCTATGTATGGACTTCTAAAACTTGAATTGGGCCTCAAATAAAGATAACTACCCATTTCCCTCTTTAGATGAGGTGATATAAATGGTGAGTGGGTATCATATTATGTCATTATTAGATGGATTCTCAAGCTATAACTAAGTCTTGGTCAACCCCAGAGATAGAACTAAGATTACTTTCACCACTAAGTGGGGCATGTTTGCTTCTAAGAGGATGCCTTTTGGGCCAATAAATGCTAGTGCCACTTTATAAATGGAAATAGACTTCAATTTTGAGGCATAATAAGTAATTACATAATAATAAATATGTATTACCTAATTATGTTTTAAAAATATAGGTTAGATCATGTGTAACACTTGGAAAGGGTATTTGAAAGATGTATAAGGTATGGAATTTCCTTAAACCCAAAGAAGAGCATGCTTTGTATCATAAAAGGTAAGTGTATTGGTTGAATTATCATAAAATAAGGTATTGATATTGACCCCAAAATGGAGGAATTAATTTATAAACTGCCTTTTCATAATAACAAGAAGTAACTAAAATCTTTCATTGGGAAAATCAACTTTGTGCATAACTTTATTTTTGCATTTTCTAAAATAGTGAAAACCTTGAATGTAATTTTGAAATAGGATGATAAAGTGTAGTGGCACACATAATCAAATAAATATTTATAGTATATTAAAACATCAATCATGTAATCCTTATTCCTCATCATATTAGACTATATGCAAGACTTTTATGTATATCCTTTCATTTTAAAGCACACCATTATCGCTTGCCTCTTCCAAAGGTTAGAAGGAGAAGAACACCCCAAAGATTTTATTGTCACTAATATTAACGATGTTTATCTCATGTATTATACCCTAGATAAGCAAACCTATGCCTTATTCAAGGCAATGAAGAAATTTAGGCATTACATACTCTAGAACAAAGCACATGCCATTATCCTAAACCTTGCTATAAATCAAATGTTGGGACATAATAAGCTAGGTAAAAAGAGAGGTCAATGGATGAAAAAATCATAAGAATATAAAATATAAGCCAAGCCATCAAAATTGGTTAGAGGATAACGATTTACTAAACTAATCATGGAGATAGACCCAAGAATCATGGTACACCAGGGTGGACTAATAGATGGTACTATAACTATAGTGGTATGTCCTAGTCATGTAATTTTTACTCTATGGAATTATACCCTAGGGACTTAATCAAATATAATAATATCCCTCTAGTTGAAGGCCTAACACTATGTTCTATTCAAAATAAACTATATCGGAATATGTTAGTGCCCAAAATTGCACTGAAGCAATTGGGCCCTTGTCAAGTGAAATTGCCCAAGCCCTTAGCCAAATCAAGTATCAATGTCTAAGTCTTTATCCCAAATAATATTTCAAAGTGTTTTTTTTTTAAAGGTTAGGTTCATGTTTAAGAGGCTAGGTGATTTAACATTTTTATTTTCTTATTGTATTTCCTTTGGGCTCTTTCCATTGGGTATTTCCTTGTGTTAAATTGGTCTATTTTTTTAACAAAGTCCTTGTCTTTCAGAAAATGTGTTTGCATAAATTGGTCAAAGGCCATATTATTTTAGGATTTTTGTCCACATAAAAATCCTAAAGTTATATTTCCTTTGGGCAATTTGTTTGAATAAAAATCCTAAAGGCCTATTTCCATTGTTTTGGGTTATTTTTTTTAGACTTTTTATCTGCAGCAAAAACTCTAAAGGGCACTTTCCCTTTGGGAAATTTTCCCTTTAAAAAACTACAAAAGAATTATAAGGACTTATTCATTTTGGCCAAATTTTCTCAAAATAGTTCAAAGGGTCATTTTTTCTTAACATAATTTCTAAAAGGCCATTTCCTTAAGTCATTTTCCCCTTGCAAAAAACCTAAAGGATGCCTGCAGAAGGGTCATTTTGCCTTTGAATTTTTTTTAAAGAGTCATTTCCTTCAGGAATTTTAACCTTGAAAAATTCCTGAAGGACACTTCTAAGAGACTAAAATACCATTCCAAATGGCTGAAGGGTAGTTCTATAGGGTAGGTACCCTTGACCAAAATTTTGAAGGGTATGTTCAAAGGGCCCAAAAGGTAATTTTGACAAAGTTGTTTTGGAGCATAAGTCCTATTTCCTTTGAACATTTTTCCCATGCAAAAATTATTAAAGAATTAAAAATATTAGAGAAAGCTACCGTGTTTAATTTTTGTGGAGAAATTATTTCAAACAAAATGTTTAAAAAATTTATCCTAATGAAGCAAAGGAGCTAAGTCTCATTTATTTTGGTAAAAGTGCAATGATCCAATTCCTTCATAAAAAGTATAGAGGTCCAATTCCTTTGGAAAAATATAAAGTTCAATTTTTATGGGGAAATTATTTTTGGACAAAATATATAAAATAATTATCTTGATAAAGTTAAGAACCTAAAGACTCAATTCTTGTAGGAAAAATGTGAAGTCAAATCCTCCAGGGAAATTATCTCAAACATTTTATCCACAATAATTATCTCAATAGAATACCTAAAAGAATTGTTTTGGGATAATTACACTGAAAAAAATTCAAAGATAGAAATGTCAAAGCAAATAGGAATTTCAAAGACAAAGACTTAGACAAAATTACCACAAAACAAAGTTCCCAAAGAAATATTTCCTAATTAAAGGTATGATGGTCCTATGGATGTCTTTTGATAAATGCGTGGATGTCAAATTTAAGCTATAGGGACTAGCCATTATAATTCAAAAGATCCAAGATAGGCATGTGGATATCAACTTTAAGCCATGAAAAGTATCCATTAGAATTTAAATGTTCTAGGATGATCATGGGAGCATCAATTTTAGACTTTTGAAATTGCCATTTGTTTTTGAATGGAGGAAAATATGATGACATGAATTTATATGGATTGTGATGATCTGATAGTGTGTGATCAAAGATAGATACTTGAAGGTATATAGGAAAGCTCATATGGCTACTAAGTGGCACATCCTCAAGGCTAAAAGCTAATAATATCCAATGATTTCCCACCCCTTAGATTATGATCTGATAGAGTGCATTTTATCAAGCACTCAAGATCAGATGGTGAGAGTTTAAATTTAAAAGGTCAAGAATGTAGTAAGGCTTGAGCATGTTTCTATTGATCGACAATATGCAATTAATAATACACCTTCCAATCGATGGGGTGCATTAAGTTAAGGTTTAAAACTAAACCTAAAGTAAATATAGTAATGAAATGTATTGTAATCATGTTATATAGATTTTTGAGCAACCAATGGCATTTGATATTTTGTATTAAAATCTAATGGCATGCATTGATCCATCCTAGAAAGATCCAAGGGTGCAAGCCAAGACAAATTTTTCAAAGGGCCTAAATTGCATGAGGAAGTGACAAGTATCTAGACTAGAGACATTAGTCTTTGTTAGAGCCTATGAATGCCTAGTTTGATCTGATGTGGCATGCTAATGTTAGTATGTGGTAGGATTTGCTTTAAAAGTTAAACTTGATGGATTTTTCCTAGTTAGGCGTTGAAGCATAAAAAAAGGTACATAAGTTATTCCAAAGCAAATATTTCTAATCATGATCATTCTTGAGCCATCATTAAAAGAGTAATTTATTCCATGGAATGCATATATAAATGGAAACTATCTAAGAAATTTCTAATTATCTGAGAAAATGATCAAGGGGATGTTTAGGCAATTCCACATCAAGACAAAATATGTTTGGATCCAAAAAGAAATGTCTTCCTTCTAACTCATTTGAAAGGAATTTTTAGCCAAAAGATCAAATGATATGCTCCAAATCTCCATCATTCATTATCAAGGTAGTTAGAAAAATGACTCTTTCCTAGCATATGGATGAAGATCTCAGGCATGGAATGGAATATTTTCTAGCTAGAAATATCCTAGTGTATTTGAATGCTTGTTTTATAATTCTATAAATTGTGACCCACAGTTCCAAAACTGAGAAAGGGAAAAAATGTATAAATAGAAGGATTATCTTCTATTATAGAGGTTGGTTAGCCATTATGTTGGTCATTGCATTGGTTTGTGTCTTCCTAAGTATAGGTAATTCCATATTTGGGGTTCATTATTGTGTGCATATTTTCTCTCTTACTAAGGTGGTAGCATGTATAAAACCATTAGAAAGTTCTAAGAGCATGTCTATATAACTCCCCTATCCAACATGGAGCAAATCCACCATGCTGGTCCCCATGGTGGCATTTTAGAACATTAGTGTATGTAATATTTTTATTTCAAGTTAATGAAAATACATGTGGTTCTCTATTATTTTATGTTGATGAAGTGAATTAATATGCTTAACAAATGTTGTTTATAGGACATCTTGTTTATTTATCATTACTATTTGTCATCTTAGGCTTAGATCTAGATTATAAATCCCTTTATACATTCTATTTGGAAATGTGTTGTTGAATAACTTGTTAAGGTACCCTAGGATTATGGATTCAATGGAATAAAGCAAATCACTCATGGTAGTTTCACTATTTTGCATGTAAGTTTTCTACATCTTCATCATAAATTATGTCATGAATGATTAAGAGAATCCCTATTGATTAAAGAACTCCATCACACTACCCTGCCCCTTTTATAACTATCAACTTGTCTTACCCTATCCTACCCTGCTTATAACATGCCCTTTGTATATCTTAAGTGTTATTTTCCTGTAGATGTATAAACAGTAAATATTTAACATGTGTCTATGTTTTTTGATTTAAATCCTAATATTATAATATTTCATTTAGTCCCTATGTTGTTGAAGATTATTTCAAATGAAGGTTGTTATCACATTCATATCTATATTTAGGAGCTTGTAACTGGCCTAGAACATTTTATCAGTCTATGTGACAACCCTTTGCAGGTGGAGTGAGAAAACTTGGTTGTGTTTTGGTTAGATTTGTGTTCCCTTATGCCAATAATTCTCATGGAGGTTGAACGTCATAATACTTCCATGTGAGGAAACTAACCCATAAATCCTCTCACCTTGGTTTAGGTAGAGCTAAGAGTAATAGGGAGTAAACCATACCCTTTGTAGGTTTTTCATAATTGTTTTCCACATTTTTAAAAGTGTGCAAGGCTAGATTAGAGAGGTGTACAACTAGGAATGAGTAAAATCTACTTCTAGTGTGTATCAAAAGATGAGGCCAAGGAGATAATGATAATTTTCCATGAAACACTAGGAGATGACCATCCATATTAAATTCCATGGCTCATAAATTTCTTTGGGAAGGTTACTATTGGCCCACACTATTTAGATATGTTCACGCTCATATTAGTTTTTACCACCAATACTAAACCTTTGCTAGAGAGAAATACATGTGCAAATATAAGTATAACCTATTGTATATTTTATGCATTTTACATAATGGTGACTAATTTAATAGAGATGATTAACCCCAATTCATCAGTTGGTCATAAATCCATCTTTACTGGCATGAACTACTACACTAGATGATTTGAGGTAGTTATAACCAAAAGGAGTACCATTATCAAAGTCATCAAGTTCATAAGGAATTTCATAATAACCTATTTTGGGGTCCCCATTTCCTTATTATTTGATAATGGCCCTACCTTTCGGTTCAAAAAATTTGTAGACATGCTAAAGTTTTCATCTAATCACTACATGTAAAGGAACAGATTGGTCAAATCCACTAACAAAAACTTGATCGATGCCATCAAAAAATTAGTTGAAGAGAATCCATAGGAATGACACTCATTGCTAAAGTTTTCCTAATGGGAATACTTCACCAAGTATAAACAAGCTCTCAAAATCTCTCCTTTACTTCTAGTTTAAGGATTGGAGCCAATCATACCAGTCACCCTCAAGTTTTTATATTATAACTTCATGTAGTATTTCATAAAACTAGATAACAAGGTGAATTATAGACCCCTATACCTAATTTAGTTATAAAAATCCTAGGATGAATCTTTGTTAATATTTATCAAACACCAAGACAGAATCAGGAGGTGGTTTGACAAGAAGTCAAATATAAAGATCTTCATAATCTCTAACCTAGTCTTAATGTGGAACAAGGCCCATGAAAAAAAGCCAACATTTCAAATTTGATCAACTCTAGATCAGACCATAACAAATAGTTGAAATACTAGGATAGAAAAACTTTTATCTCAAGGATATTAAGGGAAATGAATAGCCACTTCCAATGAATGGGCATTTCTTGAAGCACTATTTCCTTGTTTTCCCCTTCAATTTAGTTTTTGAGTATCCTGAGCAAAGGTGGTAATGTATATATTAGATAAATTTACTTTATTTGTGTGTTTGATTTCATCATGTTTTTATTCCTATTATGTGATTTTATTCATATTGTTTTTTATCCCTCAAACCCATTTTATTCTATAATGTTCCTTTGACACTTGACCCTTATAAGTAATTACTTTAGGTGGTGTCCAAAACCTAAGAGGATTATTAAGGATCAAGGAGACCCAACTTGAATCCTTCAATCTAAGTTTTGGATAGTAAAGGAAACTTTTGAAATCTAAAATCTGAGAGGCCAATGGTTCTAAGAGAAATATGTGGATTTTATAATAGCCTATGCCTTAATAGAGACACCAAGATACACTTAAAATAATGACTTAAGAAGATACCTAATTATTCAGGTTGATCAGATAATGGTTGGATATTGAAAACTTCTTCCTTATACATTCACCCTTGGCTTGGTCCTAAAACCTCAATGGGTAATACTAATAAATGATGGTATTTTCATAAGAATCTTGGAAAATAATAAATAAAGCATGAAAAATCTAAATTTTGAGTCTACCTTGAAAGGGATATATAGGTAATCTCCACCGTAGGATTTGCATCTTGGCTAGAAGTGTAGTAAGTCCATGAATGAGACTAAAGACATCTTTGTCAAGGATATGGACATATTTTTGGTAGTAGAGATATACCCCATCCATACCCCCTCAATTCAATAATGCCCTATAGGAATTTTGATGACTAGTCTAGTCGCAATTACTCAAATAGAATCCAAGTTGAAAAGGAAAACAAAAATCACTTCTCACACACACTAGTGGCCATCTACGGGGTGGAAGAATAGTATGTAAATTTTTATTCCAATAATTTAGTGCCTAGTCTTTTTTGTGGCCAATAAAGACCCCTATACAATATTTATGTTGAGTAAGGAAATAAAATAAATTGATAGGGTTCTAAGTTCTTCTCATCACTTTCTTCATGGAAGTCATCATTTATTGTGGCCAACACACCCCCTTTTCTTTGAAATGGGGGACCCATCTAAAAATCTCAAGAACTAAAGATTCAGGACCATTTCTTTTGTTCTCATTAGAACTGCATGCTTAAATCCTTGGAATATACATTTTTATAATTTACCAAATAGAAACAAGCTCTTTTATTTCTGTTTAAGACTAAGGAGTGTTTATTATTTTTATAAATCATGGCATTAATGTTACAGATTGATTTTTGCTTGAATCTCCCAAAGTCTAATTCCCTTATCAAAGCAATGACACCATTTTCCTCTATGGAAAATCAAGATCTTTGTAACTGATAAATAATTTTTAATGTATTATGTTCCCTTTATTTTCTTAGTTATTTTGTGAATTTTGTATATCTCATATAAATGGAAAGATGCCACATCATTGAATGTCAGAGTGGCTAGTCCCTAGAACTATTAGAGATGTCAAAGCCTGGGAGAGCCTAGCCAAATGAAAAGTCACTATGTCACTAGGTTTTAGAGTATCTAAACTCTAGACTTATCTATGATGTTAGAGCTTAGGAGAGCCTAGATAAATGAGAAGGTGCCATGTCACCATATGCTAGAATGGTTGGTCCCCTAAACTTATCATATATGACAAAGCCTAAGATAAATTTAATGAATGATAATGTGCCATGTCACTAGGTGTCAAAGCATCAAGTCACCTAGACATATCAAATATGTCCAATCCTGAGAAGCACTAACTAAACGAGAAAACACCATATCACTAGGTGTTAGAGTGGCTAATCTCTTAGACCTATCAGATATTTTGTATCACTAGAGATCCCAACTGATTGAAAAGTTACCATATAACCAGGTTTCATAGTGGCTAGTCTCATATAATTATCAAATATGTTAGATCCTAGTAGAGCTAAACCAAATGACAAGGTGTCATGTTGGTAAGTTTTAGGGCATCTAGTCCCCCAAACCATTCAAATATGTAAAATCCTAAGAGATCCCTCTTGGCCAAAATTTTCCTACATATAAAACTTTTGCCTAGATGGATTATTAAACTCTCTTAGACCTTTCAATAACCTTCTACCCCCATGACTAGTCCCTTTGTGGTCTTGAATTGATGATGTAGTGTAGTATTCTAGGAGGTCCTGATACGTTGTGAGAAGCTTAGTAGAGTTTTGGTTGAGTGAGTGACCTAATTGTGGAAGAATGAGGTGAACCTCATGACCCTACCACATGTCACTTTCAAGCTTTTGAAACACTTTAAGTAAGTTTTAAGGTGAATTTGGTGATTTTGATGAAAAGGCCTAGAAATAGGTCTAAAACTGCAAATAAAAGATTTAGTAGATTCCATGGTGTTTGAGCATCTAGGGACATGAAAGAGGGTTTTAAAAAGTCTCATAGATTATAATGAGCCAAAAATGAGGCCCAGATAAGCTATTATTCTCAAAAGAGCCCCAAAAATGAATTAGATGACTTAAGTGTCCTCAAAATATATAGTTCAAGTTTCAAAAGTGACTTTTTGAGGAAGTAAAATTGGTTTTGCCTTCCTCCCACCTCCATATGGTGAATTTTACGATTTTAAACATGTTCAAGGTCATTTTAAATCATTTGGAGTGGAGGGAAGAAGTTTGAAAGCAAAAAGATGCATTTTGGAGGTTTCATAGAATAGGTTTTTTTGAGTATTTGCCTTATGTAGGGCCTTAGGTATAATATTTAGGTATAAATGGTGTCCATAATATCCCCTCATAGCCCCCTAAAATTATAGTATAGCATAGGAACCAACAGAGGTAAGAAAAACCTATTGGCTACAAACTATGGATGAAACAAGTTTTCTACCATTAATGGAGGTCCAGGTATTTTATAAGGTTTATATAAATAAGGAAAGGTCATTTATAGCTTAAAAAATATTTCTCAAGTGTTATATTTCATAATCAATCTTATGGTTCTTCATGCTAAGGAAAAATCATTTTGGGCAGTTTGGGACAGCTCTAAGAGAGCCTTAGATTTTCACTCGGTAAAGTCAAGAGAGAGAGTTGGAAAAAAATATTTTTTTAAACTTATATGGATCTTTATGGAATTGAAATTTGTGGTGTTGGTAGTCTAGCTCATCTCCCCATCTTTATGAACAACTGTTGATAGTTTAGGGGTGTCTAGATGGCCTACTCATCCAAATATGGCCTAGGTTTTCCCTTGTTTCTTCACTTTAGAATTAAATGAGAAATAATGGTTTAAAATGAGTC
Organism: Torreya grandis; assembly: GCA_037957365.1. Lineage (NCBI taxonomy): Eukaryota > Viridiplantae > Streptophyta > Pinopsida > Cupressales > Taxaceae > Torreya > Torreya grandis. Next base: position 1,381,103 of record JARHVA010003468.1, on the reverse strand, counting down.
ATTTTAGGGTAAAATAGTACATATTAAAAAAAAATTCATCATCTATTTCATTCCAAGAAGTTAATTATAGCATAAAATAAGTTTTCCTTGTTATCCTTATGAAATGGTCATTTGATCAGTTTCAGAGTGGAATATGTGTAAGAGGGATAATTCACCTCATCCTTCTTATGAAAAATTAATTTACACAAATTATATTTCTCATAAATCCTTAGTATCTCATTTAAGCCTTTATAGGCCAAACAATCAAGTTTCTAGTTGGAGCTCTAATGGAGTTACAGGCAAGTTTATCAACTATAGAATTTTTCCTTTCCTATAGTAGGTTAATAACAAAGAGGATATGATTTTTTCACCTATAATATACAATGGGAATCATGTTTGAGTCCAAAATTTCAAATCAATTTGGAAGAAACCATCTTCAAAGTTGAATGACTATGTTAAGGACAATATCCCTAAAACATAAAAATAAAGGTCCCAAACACTTTTGTGGATGCCTTGGAATAATGTTTCAAGGATATTTTATGAATCCAAATGCACTAATATTATATACAAATAATATGGTAATATCCTTGAAAAAGGAAAAGGGTGTGTGAATAGAGCATAATATTGTTTAAGGGCCTCCAAGTTTCACTTTTGTTCACTGTGATCATTCAATGTATTCTATAGGATTTGAGTGTCAAATGACCTTCACACCCCATGATATAAATTCAAGGTTTCAAATTTGGCATGGAAAATCATGGTATATTACTCAAGTTGAATCAAAATTTTCCCAAGATTTTTCATACATGCAAGGGACCAAAAATTGATTTTTTAGTTTTCTAGCCCCAGAGAGCTAAGAGAGGCCTAAAATGTTAGAAGAGAAAGTGGTGACATCAGTAATTTTGATTAATATTTAGGAAATAAAATTTGGATGATATTTTTTTAAATTGAGTATCCACAAAAACCTCTCTCAGCTTCCCTAGTTCACCCATATAACTCAAGAACCATCAAAGGAAAAATAGGGTAACAAGCTGGCATTTTTTTTGTTATTTTTTATTTGAAAGCTTGGTGATGTTTTTATAATTTTTATAAATCTCCCAAGTTTTAACCATTTATACCTATCCAATAAATCCAAAAATATATCTATGTGAGGAATATAACTCAGTTTAACCCCCGCCCCCCAATCCAAAATAGGGTCTTAGAAAGAGCATGAGAGAAGCCATAAACTAGGGTTTTGACGATTACAAGAGTTTTAACCCTCCAAATTTTCCAAAAAAAATTTAATATAATTTATTTAAATGTTATATAAGTTATTAAAGAGTTTTTATTGTTATTTGATTAATTAAAGTATGGATTTAGTGGCCGAGGGTTCTGAATAGGGCTAAATCAGGGATAAAAAGGGGTAGTTTCCAAAGGAAATGTGAACTATAAGTCAAATAAAGTCATGAAACTTGTCAAACACCTATAATTATATTGATAATAGATATAAATGATCTCATATTTTTAATATAGCTCATATATTTGTCCATACAATAATAATTTGACCAAAAAGGGCTAATAAGAGCCTAGGTAAGTCAAGGTACTAAGGATGGTGTATAATGTGAGCTAGTGTTTTAAAGGTTTTGTAATTTGAGTTGAGATTTAAATTAAATTATATATTCATTTTTAATTTATTAAATATATTCAGCTAAGGAGGTGACCCCTTGGAGTGAAAATGGCTCAAGAGACCTTTGTTAAGGGCTTGTATTATGACAAAGTACAGGTGAGATGTTTTGTGGTTATACTCTACTTCATATTGACCTTAGAGGAGCCTCAAGTAACCTAAGATCAGTTGAAAATTAATTCCCTTAAAGCACTCACCTGTATCCCTATCAAAAAACACACCTATATCTATGGAAACAATAGTTATACTCTCTCAAGCATTGCATCTATAGCTGCCAAGAACTAACATAGTCATATAAAAGAGAACAATGACTAAGAAGGAGGTTTTCAAAGGGTTGAGTGACTAAACACTACTATATTTATCATGGTTATTTAAAAATAGACCAAAAAATTGAGTACATAACTCAATCAAGCATATCATGATGTTTTAAGGAGGGTCTAAGTAGAGAAAAATGACCTACAACTTCTCAAGTTCAAACCTTTATGAAGGTTGGAAAATGATATTGAGAATAGAATGGTGCACAGAGGTTTTTTGGTCATGAATGGGTGATTAATAAATTATGATGTAGAACAATGAATCATGATAAACCTAAAAAATTTAAGGAAACATAGTCAAGGCCACTAAGGAGTGACAGGTTTGTTGCCATCCACCAAGGTTTTCAAGCACAAGACCTAGGGTGAAACTTTAATTTACAAGGAGATAATTAAGATGAATAATTGGAATGATATCATGATAATAATGATATAGGTTTTTTAACAATTCAATGTACCATCATTCACCTCATAGCCATCACCTATATCACTAACATGCAGGCATCCATGTGTTTTCCTTGAGAAGCTCGAGATGACATAAGGTAACATGAGTAAAATGAATATAAAATAAAGAAAATGAAGAGTGAAATAATTAATGGGGAGGTACTCATGACTTATTAAATAAAAAATAATCATCCTAGGTCACAAATAAAATAAAGGAGAAAGAAAACTTAGTTGTGAATTTTGACCAAGCAGACATGTGTCACTAGCTTTTGCCAGAATGGGCCTACAGGCCAAAATATGCTAGATCAAATCAATAAATATGGAGAGGATCATTATTAATATTATAAATATTCTAAATAATTTATAATATTTTTTAAAATGGAAACTATTCTTTGATTTAGTACAGTCAACCCTATGTCAAATCATAATCAACATTGGAGTATGCCTTAGAGGAATTAGCCATTTTGGCACATCTACAAGTTGATTCAAAGTAATAAAATTGGTAATTATGGTATTAATTACCTAAAAAATAATAACATTAAATAATAAATGTATTATAAAGAGTGAAATTTCCCATTGTTCTTACACAGTCCACAGGCACTCAAGAAGGTAGCCATTGGAGACCAAATGAAGTTTTTTCAATTCTAGATGCCAAAAAGTAGTTTAATCCTTATAAAGGTACTAAAATGGTGTAATATGATGTTTTAAACATATATTATCATATTTTAGTTATAAAATTTTAATTTTTTTCATGAAAAGGTTTGAATAAATATAAGTTTTGACACAAAGAAAACATGTAAGCAGCTCAAGGTAACTTTTGGTAAAAAGGGTCTACAGGACAAAGTACACATCCAAACAACTTGAAAATTGGTAAAATTTGTCATAATGACATATTATATATATATAAATAATCTATAAAGTGTCATTTTATTATTAAAATTTCCTTATATTTATACACATTCCACCCTATGTCTTGTAATGGTCACTATTCATGCAGGCACACTTTTTATCAGTTTTAAGGTGTGTTTGAGGTTTTTAGGATTAGTGGAATGTTTTATACTAATTTTAATATTTTTTTAATCCTATTAAACACTTTTAAATATTTTTTATATTCTAAACTTCATGCAAGCTGTAAAGGTAGGCTTAAATCCCCATAGGCAGTCTCAAAGGCATACAAGGAAAAGTTGAGTTTTGATAATTTAGAGAGGTATTATGATGTGGTTAATATTTAATGAATGTTTTAAAATAAAATAATATCATTGAGAAATGGAAAATTGGTCATTTGGATAAATTCAATCTTATAGGGATAAGACATTGAGTTTTAGCCCATCTTCAGATGGTCATTTCTTTCATACCATGAAGAGTTGGGACAAGTACTTATAATATGTTATAATTAACCATATTTAATTAAAATTAATTATGGATTGAGTTTTTTTAGGTTCTTGAGTTTTATGAAAAATCATTAAGAGTGTAAGCATGTCCAAAATGCTTCTAAACCCTACAACCAATCATCTTTATATGTGTATATTTTTACACCTTCTACATGGGAGCCCAATATTTTTAGGGATTTTGAAGGGGCATATGTACCATATATAAATTTTAATAATTGGTTTAATGAGTATCTTTATTATATGAACAATCATCTTGAAAGTAAACTTACTTAATCTTGTAATGGAGCTTTTTGACCTATTTTGTGTTTTTGAACTCATAAGTCCATCAAATAGCCTATAATTACTTGAAAACCATGTGTAATGTGTATATGAATACCTAAAACTATTGAAAAACCTATCTTGTAGAATAATCTAGCATGTTTGGGTGCCTAAGAGGCCCAAAATGGTTCAAAATTACATATTTTTATAGGTCTTCAGAGAAAGAAATGGTATAAAACCATGAAAGGGGTATAATAGGACATAAAAAATCATTCCATGGAATTTAGAGCTCTTCACAAGAGTTTCCATGGTGTCTTACAAAGGAAAAGGGTAAAAAACCTAGGTTTTGACATATTTGTGCATTGTTGTAATATTGAAGGTTTTCCAAATCTTAATTTTCTTCATCATACACATTCTATGGATGTCTAAAAATCTTCTACAGGTCTAAAAGGGGTATTTAGGGTGGCAAGTGTCCTTGGGAGTAGTTTTCAAGGTATCTAGTTGATGGGGGCTCAAGCTTATGACCTCCATTAATGGGGTCTATGGGAGTTTTAGGTATCATGGAGTTTATTATAGGTTAGAGGAGCAAAGTTAAGTTGAAACTAGAAAAAAACCTCAAAAACCAAACATTAAATATAAACTCCATGGTCAGTTAAGCATAAAATTCCAAGTTAACTAACCTTTTGCCTAACAACTTCTAAAAGAGCAAGTGGAGGGGGGAATAAAAGTCTATGGGAGTGAGATTTGGAGGTTGGAGATTGAAAGTGGAACATTCAATACATTTTCAATGTCTTTGAAGGCTTTTCCTTCTTAGTGGATCATGACACCATCATCCTCAACAAGTTTCTATCTTCTAGTGTGTTTATCAAGTAATGAGAGGGTTTGAAGACTATTGGAGCTAATGAAGGTTAATTTTTTGAAGAAGGATTAGTTCTAATTAACCCAAATGTGGGTGAAAATCCATAGAGGGTGGTTGGATTTCATTTATTGAATTCCGTTTGCTTGCCTCTTCTCTCTCTCTCTCTCTTCCCCTTTTCTCCTATATCTTTCATTTCTCTCCCATTTTTGTAAGATATTCTCATTTGACAAGGAGAAACCCTATCAAAATTTTTAGGAAAGACCTTTTGAATCAATAAAGATAAATTTTTACCTATCTCTTGCCTCTAAATTATGATTAGCAAGTTTGTGCATGATGGCCTTGTGAAGAAGTGTTCTTCCATGTCCATTTTCCTTCTTTCTTGCCTATTTTTAGGTGTTTTAAAGTTAGTTTTAGGTCTGAACTTGAGCTCTTTCCACCATTAATGGATGATTTCTGTGAATTTTTACATTCCTCTTTGATTCATGTATTTTTTTGTGAGCTTAGTTTATGAAACACTTATATAAATTAACTAGTTTGTGAGGTTGTGTGAGAAATACTTATTCTATGATAAAATAGTGTTTATTTCATGCTTATGTGAGTGTCAATAAATTTATTGTATCACCCATTTATCTCTCTCAGTTACCCTATACACCCTCTCTACCTCTTTTTTAAGTAGAAACATTAGTTTAGGTGATCTACCAAGAGGAAGCTAACCTTCTCTAGAGCTTCAACCTCGCTATAGGAGACCCATAGCTTGAGGTTACTCCAATATTTTATCTAGGAGTGAGAGAGCCTAAAAAACTCTCCCACAAGGGTGAAATTATATGCTACAATAGTTTATAGCATGCTCAATGGGACTATGTTGTTTACTGAGTGAAGAGTTTTATTTTTCTCTTCATCGAATCAACCTTTAGAGGAATGTGTACAATCACCAATGGTGACTCTAAGTATTCAAATGGTATGATCAGCCTAAGTGCCTAATTATAATTATTTGGTATGTATAATCAACCATATTTTGATCAATATGCTTAATATCTACCTTAGAATCACACTTATCAAGATAACAATGTTTATGTGTTCCCCCCAAGTGGCCCTCAAATAACCTACCAGTCCTATCATGGCCTTTTACCCACTCCCACTCTTGTGTATGACTAAGATTATCCTCCTATTCATTCAAATCAGTCCTCTAATTCCCCTCGGAAAGACTATGTTTATCCTATTACATCTTTGTTAGGATTCAAGCAAGCATTATCAGATTATATTGAGTTGATAAGGGAGATTGGTAGGGGTTTAAAACTTTCTTCAGTCATCCATATTCATATTATATAAGAGGCTAGGACTTATCTTTAGTTGTTAAAGAATAGGTGGTATGTTTGTGAGGATGAACAATGGGTAGTTTGTGAGAGGTAGAATAAGGTGTGGTTGAGAATCATGGTCCAAAATTTATAAAGTGTGTTGGTATATTTTGAATATCAGCAAACTCAATGCAATCAGTTTTATGTTTCCTCTCCCCTCGAAGAGCCTAAATCTTAGCCTCTAAGGGTTTCAAATTTTCCCCCTAATCAACCTTGTCAAGGTCCATCCCTGTCAAGAATCAAAGAAGCAATGCTAGACCAAAGGAGAAAAATCATGAAAATCAATAAGGAGGTTGGACTTGGACAAGAATTCCCCATTCATTCCATGGAGGGGATAAGGATATTATTTCAAAATTTTTGGAGTGTGTGGGCATCCATTAAAGAAGGTGACTATCCACACATTGAGAAGCAAGAGATGAAGGAGTGGGTAATATCCATTAAATAGGTGTTATATCTTTGGGAAGGATAACATATCAAAACAAAACAAATTAGTTTATCCATTCCTTATATTCCTACTCCACTAAGTGGAACTTCTTGTCCTCCAACCATTTCCCTTTGTAAATGAGGACCTATTATATGGAGAGCAAATGAAGACCATTCAGCTGAAGATTTTGAAACCATCCCCATATGGATCTCCTCCTACACCTTTGGCACTGATTATGTCATGCCCTGTCTTGTGAAAACACCCTCTCTTATACCCATTTAAAAAGAATAAAAGGTGTTTTTTCCATACATATTTACATCATAGAAATCAATTAAGAAAGTTATAGAGAAGAAGAATGAGGTGTCAGTTGTGGTGGTCTAAAAACTAATTTAAGAGGAGTTAGTGGTTGAACAGAATCAAAAAGATGTGTTATCTTAGCTCAATGAGCTTTCCCTACAAGAGTTCCAAGACTCTTTCTCCCTTCCTCAAGAGCCACCAAAGAGACCACTCAAAGAACCTAGTTGGAAAGATACTCTCTTAAACTATCAGCAAGGTGAAATTCTTCACCTCCCACCATCTCCCTATTGGAGAAAGAAATTTTTTTACAAAGGATAGAGGAAGAGTTTATAGTCTCAAGTGAGTCTCAAGAAGATGAGGTAATTTTGAATTATATAAATTTTGATAGGAATCCCACTTTATTTAGAGGAGGAAAAATTAGGTTTGAACCAGCCTTCTTGGCATGGCTTTAACACTAATGAACCAAATCCTGAAGGGGACAACCATCAAGTTGAATAAAGGAAGACCTTGAAAGGACTATTGATTTTCTATTCTACATAGATGAAAATTAGGATTAGAATAGGTACCAAAGGTTAGTCTACTTCAAAATGAGGTGTCAATTGAGGATAGCCCTGATATGTTAGAACTAAAGGAAGACAAGTGTGATGTTTTAGACCTTGGTTGGTCAAATTAACACTCATTTTTAGTTGAAAAACAATATGAAACCTTGGGTGAGGTTGATGAAGGAGACATCTCAAGTGCTTAATTGATATAATTTGAGAAATGTACTAGTGAAGAGTTTGAAGAGTTGTGGCAGTAGTTCAATGCCATAACCAAAGAGTTTGAGGAGGCTAAGAGACATGTCCTTCTAGAAAACTATGAGCATGATTAGAATGATCATTCCTAATTTTTACAAAAAAAGGTGGAATAATATGGTATTTTTAATCCACCAAGTGAATAAAATGTAGTTTCTCCCAATAACTTGGATGAAGTCTTCATGTAAGGCTTTCTTAAGGGTGATGAGCAACATCAATCAAGTCTTGAGCCAATAAGGGATTGTATCTCCATTAGAGAAATATTTGTACTACTTCATACATTAGGGATCAAACTAAAAGAGTCAATAATTAGGCATCTTAGGCTGCCTAGCATGAGCTCACAAAATTAGGGTACGTCTCATCCTTGTCCATTACAAATCAATGACGCTAAAAGTTTCCCATTTAACCCAAGAATAAGGTAATTGTAAGTTGTGGCCTTGTATATATTAGAGTATATTTTATTCTTTTCCTCTAAGTACATTGTGCACATATTTTTATTTGTGTGTTTCCCTTCCCTAAGTTCCTTGGGCATAATGTTTGTTTAGTTTTTGTTGTCCTTTTTTCTTGAAGAGGAGTTTTTTGGAAAGGGACAACCTTATATCAGTTTCATATCAGTTGGGAAAGAAAGACTTGTGACCCCATATGCCCAATGGATCAGATAAAGCAACTAATTTGTTGTGTAGTAGGCATACAATCCCAAGAGATCACCAAAAATGTTGGCCAAAATTTCCCTACATATAATTTTTTTGACTAGATGGATTAGGCAACTCTCTTGGACCTTTTAGTAACCTTCTACCCCCATGACTAGTCCCTTTGTGGTTCTGAATTGATGATGTAGTACAGTATTCTTAGAGGTCTCGATATGTTGTGAGAAGAGAAGCAGAGTTCTGGTTGAGTGATTGATCCATTGGTGGAATAAGGAGATAAACCTCATGACTCTACCACATCTCACTTTCAATTGTTTTAAACACTTAAAGTAAGTTTTAAGGTGATTTTGGTGATTTTGAAGAAAAGGCCTAGAAATAGGTCTAGAACTACAAGTGAAGTATTTAGTAGGTTTTCATGGTGTTCAAGCAACTAGGGGCATGAAATAGGTCTAAAAAAAGTCTCAGAGATTCTAATGAGCCAAAAACAAGGCCTATATAAGCTATTATGCTCAAAAGAGTCCCAAAAGTGCATTAGATGACTTAAGTGTCCTCAAAATAGAAATTTTGAGTGAAAAAGTGACTTTTTAAGGAAGTAAAATTTGTTTTGACTTCATCCCACCTTAATATGTCTAATTTTACCATTTTAGACATGTTTAAGTTCATTTTAAGTCATTTGTAGTGTAGGGAAGGAATTTGATAGCAAAAGGATACATTTTGGAGCTTTGGTAGAATAAGTTTTTTGGAGGATTTGATTTATTCAGGGGATTAGATATCATATTAAGGAATATATGGTGTCCATAATATCCCCTTATATTCCCCTAAAATCATATTCCATCATAGGAACTAGTAAACGTAAGAAAAACCTATTATCCACAAACTAGGCATGAAATAGGTTTTCTACCATTAATGGAAGTCCATGTATTTCAAAAGGTTTATAAAAGGAATTAAAGTTAATTTAAAGCCTAAATTTTTTCCCAAGATTTTGATTTCATAAGCATACTTATGGTTCTTCATGCTAAGGAAAAACCATTTCGGGTAGTTTGGGATAGCTCTAGGAGAGCCTCAGATTTTCACTCGGTATGGTTAGGAGAGAGAGATTTGGGACAAAATATTTTGGTCAATGATGGGGACCCTAATGTCCTTCCACTTTTTGGTATTGGTGGTTTGTTTCATCTCCCCATATTTATGAACAATTGCTAAGAGTTTAGGGGTGTCTAGATGGTCTACTCATCCAAATAGGGCCCAAGTTTTCCCTTGTTTATTCACTTCAAAATTCAATGAAAAATAATTGTTTTGAAGGATTAATTTTAGGGTTAAATATGACATATTTAAATTGGTTTCATAAACTATTTTATTCCAGGAAGGTACTATCCTTAATAGGTTTTCCTTACTATCCTTCTAGAATGGTCATTTGATTAGTTTTAGAGTGGAACATGTGTAAGAGGGATAATTCAACTCATATAAATTATGAAACATAAACTTAAAAAAGTTATAGTTCTCATAAATCCTTAGTATCTCATTTAATCCTTTATATGCCAAACAGTGAAGTTCCTAGTTGGAGCTCTAATAGAGTTGCAAGCAAGTTTATCAACTACAAAAGTTTTCATTTCCTATAGTGGGTTAAAAATAAAGAGGATATGATTTTTTAACCTATAATATCCCATAGGATACATTTTTTTTCTAAAATTTCCAATCAAGTTGGAAGAAACCATCTTCAAAGTTGAATGACTATGTTAAGGATAATTTCCCTAAAACACAAAAATAAAGGTCCCAAGCAGTTTTGTTGATGCCATGGAACAATGTTTAAAGGATATTTGATGAATCCAAATTAAATAATATTATAAATATATCATATGGGAATATCCTTACAAAATCCAAAGGGTGTGTGTATAGAGCAGAGTATTGTTTGAGGGCCTTCAAGTTTCACTTTTGTTCACTGTGATCATTCAGTGAAGTCTACAGGATTTGAGTGTCAAATGACCTTCACACCCAAAGATAGAAATTAAAGGTATAAATTTTGTAATTTAAAATAATTTTATCTTCCCAAAGGTGATTAAAAATTTTCCAAAGAGTTTTTAGATGTGGAAAGGACAACAAATCCATTTTTTAGTTTTCTAGGCCTAGAGAGCTAAGAGAGGCCTAGAATGCCAGAAGAGAAGGGGGTGTCAAAAGTAATTTTCCTTGAGATTTAGGACCTAAATTTATATTATATTTGGTTTAATTTATTATCCATAAAAACCTATCTCATTTTCCCTATTTCACCCCTAGAACTCAAGAACAATCATCAAAGGAGAAATAGGGCAGCAAGCTGGCATTTTTTTGTTATTTTTTGTTTGAGAGCTTGGTGATGTTTTTATGATTTTTTTCAACCATCCCATGTCTAAAAAAATTATACCTATCCAATTAATCCAAAAATATATCTAGGTGAGGACAAAAACTCATTTTAACCCCCCCCCAATCGAAAATAGGGTCTTACAAATAACATGGGAGAAGCCCTAAATGAGGGTTTTGAGGATTCCAAGAGTTTTAACCCTCCAAATTTTCCAAAATTTTGTAATATAATTTATTTAAAGGTGATATAAGTTATTAAATATTTTTTGGGTTGATTAGAGTCTGTAGAGTATGTATTTGGTGGATAAGGGTTTAGAATAGGGCTAATTAGGCCTTAAAAGGGGTGGTTTCCAAAGGAAATGTGATTTGAGAGTGGAATCAGGTAATGAAACTTGTCACACACCTATAATGAGATTTATAATAGATTTAAATTGTGTCATATTTTAAAGATAGTTCATATATTTGTCCATACAAGAATAATTTGACCAAAAAAAGGCTAATAGGAGCCTAGGCAAGTCAAGGTACTAAGAATGGTGCATAATGTGAGATAGTGTTTTAAAGGTTTTGTACTTTGAGTTGATATTTAAATGGAATTAAATATTCATGTTTAATTTATTAAATAAATTAATCTAAGGAGGTGACCCCTTGGAGTGAAAATGGCTCAAGAAACCTTTGTTAAGGGCTTATATTGTGACAAATTATACATGAGATGTTTTGTGGTTATCCTCTACTTCATATTGACCTTAGAGGAGCCTCAAGGAACCTAGGATAAATTAAAAATTAATTAACTTGAATAAATCACTTGAAACCCTCTCAAAACACACACCTATATCTATGTGAATAATAGTTATACTCTCTCAAGCATTGCACCTACAGTTGCCAAGAATTAACACAATCATATGAAAGAGAACAATGACTAGGAAGGACGTTTTCAAAGGGGTGAGGAACTAAAAACTAATAAATTTATCATGGTGAATAAGAAATAGACCAAAATCCTGATTACCTAACTCAATCAATCATATCATGAAGTTTTAAGGAGGGTTTAAGTAGAGGAAAATAACCTACAGCTTCTCAAGTCCAAACTTTTATGAAGGTTGGCAAATGATATTGAGAACATAGTGATGCATAGATGTTTATTGGTCATGAATGGGTGATTAATAAATGATTATGTAGAATAATAAATCATGATAAACTAAAAACTTGAGGGAAACATAGTCAAGGTCACTAAGGAGTGGTAGGCTTGTTGCCATCCACCAAGGTTTTCAAGCACAAGACCTAGGGTGAAACTTTATTTTTCAAAGAGATAATTAAGAATAACAAGGGGAATGAAATAATGAGAATAATGATATAGGTTTTTAAAAAATTCAATATAATTTCATGCATCTCATATCCATCACCTATATCACTGACATGGAGGCATCCATGTGTTTCCCTTGAGGAGCTTGAGATGACATAAGGTAACATGAGTCAAATGAAGGTAAAAGTGAGAAAATTAAGAGTAAAATCATGTATGGGGAGGTATTAATGAATTATTAAATAAAAAATAATAATTATATGTCACAAAACAAATCAAAGAGAAAGAAAACTTAGTTGTGAATTTTGACCAAGTAGACACATGTCACTAGCTTTTGCCAAAATGGGTCTACATGCCAAAATATGCAAGATCCAATCATGAAATTTAATCGAGAAGCTCATTATGACATATTATACCTATTAAACATAATTTATAATTTTTTTAATAATGTTAAATATTATATATTTTAGTACAATCAACCCTATGTCAAATCATAGTCAATATTGAAGTATGCCTTGGAGGAATTGGCCATTTTGGGGCATCTATAGGTTGATTAAAAGTATTAAATTTGGTAATTATGGTATAAATTACCTAAAAAATCATCCCATTCCATCATAAATGTCATATAAATAGTGTAAGTATTCTCTATTCTTAGACAGTCCATAGGCACTCGAGAAGGCAGTTATTGGAGGCCAAATGAAGTTTTGTCAGTTATGAATGCCAAGAAGTAGTTTAGGCTTTGGAGAGGTATTAAAATGGTATAATATGATTTTAAAAACCTATATTTTAAAATTATATTGATAAAATTTATGGGTTTCATGCAAAGGTTTGAAGAGAGACAAGTTTCATCATGAAGGAAACATGCAAGCAACTCAAGGTAACTTTTGGTAAAAAAGGTCTACAAGACAAAGTACACATCCAAAATACTTTAAAATTTGTGAAAATATTCATCATTAAATTTTATATCTATAAATAATATTGATAGGGTCACGTGATTAGTTTAATTTCCTGTTGTTTATACATAGTCGAGCCTTTGTCTTGTAATGGTCACTATTCATGTAGGCACACTTTTTGTGTTTTAAGGTGTGATTTAGGTTTCCAAGATTATGGGTATATTTTAGAATAATTTTAATATGATTTTAATCCTATTAAACACCTTTAAATAGTTTTAAAATTCTAAAATTCATGTAATATCCAAAGGTAGGCTCAAATCCCCACAAGCAGTCTCAAAGGCATAAAAGGCAAAGTTGAGTTTTGATAATTTAAAAATATTTTATGATGTGGTTAATATGTAATGAAGATTTTTTAAATAAATTAATATAATTTATAAATTTAAAATTTGTCATTTGGAGAAATTCAAGCTTTTATGCCTAAGACACCCAGTTATAGCCCATCTTTAGATGCTCATTTCTTTCATACCATGAAGAGTTGGAAAAATTGATTCTAGTATGTTATAAGTAACCATATTTAATTTAAATTAATATTGTATTAATTCTGTTTAAGGTCTTTATTTTTATGAACAATTGTTAAGAGTGTAAGCATGTCTAAAATGCTTCCAAACCCTATAAGCAATTATCTTTATGTGTGTATATTTTTACACATTCCACACGGGAGCCCAATATTTTAGGGCTATTGAAGGGGAATATTTACCATATATTCATGTCAATAATTGGTCTAATGGGTGTCTTCATTATATGAGTAATCATATTGAAAGTGAACTTGCTTAAGCTTGCAATGGAGCTTTTTGACTAGTTTAGTGTTTTTAGACTCATGGTTCCATAAAATGTAATATAATTTATTGAAAAACACTATTAATGTGTAGAGGACTAAATAAAAATCTTTAAAATCCTATATTTTAAAATAATCTAGCATGTTTGGGTTCCTAAGAGGCCAAAATGGCTCAAAATTACATATTTTTACAAGTATTCAAAGAAAGAAATGGTATAAAACCATAGAATGGGTGTAATATGACATAAAAAATCATTCCATGGAATTTATATCTCTTCACAAGATTTTACATGGTGTTTTGATGAGAAAAAGGGTAAAAAAACCTAGTTTTTGACATATGTGTGCATTGTTGCAGTTTAATGGTGATTTCCACCATTGTTGTAGGTATTGAAAGTTTAAAAAAAAATAATTTTCTTCATCATACACATTCAATGGATGTTTTAAATTCATCCATAGGTATAGAACTAGTCTTTAGGGTGCCAAATGGCCTTGGGAGTAGTTTTTAGGGCAACTGGTTGAAGGTGGCTCAAGCTTGTGACCTCCATCAATTGGGTCTATGGGAGTTTCAGGTATCATGGATTTTATTTCAGGTTGGAAGAAAAAATTCAAGTTTAAAATATAAAATAACCTCAAAAATAAAATATGAAATATAACCTCCATGGTCAATTAAGCATAAAATGCCAAGTTAGTTAACCTTTTGCCTAACATTTTCTAGAAGAGAAAGTGGAGGGGGAATAAAATTCTATGAGAGAGATATTTGGAGGTTAGAGAGTGAAAGTGGATAATTCAATGCATTTTCAAAGTTTTTGAAGACTTTTCCTTCTTAGTGGATCATGACATCATCATCCTCCATAAGTTTCTATCTTCTAGAGTGTTTCTCAACTAATGAGAGGGTTTGAATACTATTGGAGCTAATGGAGGGTAATTTGTTTAAGAAATATTAGTTATAATTAACCCAAATGTGGGTGAGAATCCATGGAGGGTTGGATCTCATTTATTGAATTCTATTTGTTTGCCTCTTCTCTCTATCTCTTCCCCTTTCTTCTATATCTCCCTTTTCTCTCCTAATTTTGTAAGATATTCTCATTTGAAAAGGATAAACCTTGTCAAAATTTGTAATAAAGACATTTTTAAATAATAAATATCAATTTTTACCTATCTCTTTCCTCTAAATTTTGCTTGGCAAGCTTGTGCATGATGACCTTGTGAAGAAGTGTTCTTTCATGTCCATTGTCCTCATTTCTTGCCTATTTTTAGGTGTTTTAAAGTTATTTATAGGTATAAAATTGAGCTCTTTCTACCATTAATTAATGTTTGGTGTGAATTTTAAAATTCCTCTTTGCTTCATGTAGTTTTTGGTGAGCCTAGTTTATGAAACACTTATGCAAATTAACTAGTTTGTGAGGTTGTATGAGCAAAAATTATCTTATGTTGAATTAGTGTTTATTTCATGATTATGTGAGTGTCAATCAATTTTTGATATCACCCATTTAGCTCTCTTAGTTACCATATACCCCTTCTCTACCTCTTTTCCAAGTAGAAACATTAGTTTAGGTGATCTACCAAGAGGAAGTCGACATTCTCTAGAGGTTCAACCTCAATACAAGATACCTACAGCCTAAGATTAATCTAATATTGTATTTGGGAGTGAAAGAGCTTGAAAAAATCTCCCACATGGGTGAAATTATATGCTACAACAATCCCAACTAAATGAGAAGGCACCATGTAACCATATGTTAGAGTGGCTACTCCCTAAACCTATTAGAAATGTCAACATCTAGAAGATCCCAACTAAATGGTAAGGTGACACATCACCAATTTTTAGAGTGGATAGTCCCCTGGACCTGTTAGAGATGTCAAAACCTAGGAGAACCTAATTGAATGAGAATGCACTAAATCACCTAGTGTTAGAGTGGTTAGTCACTTGGACCTATCATATATGTTAGATCTTAGGAGATCCCAACTGAATGAGAAGGCACCACATTTATAGGTGTTATAAATACAAGTATGAAGGAGCTAATAGATATTTCATGGCCTAAGAGAGCCAATTTAAATGTGAATGTGCCATATTTCCAAGTATCAGAGTAGTCATTCCCCTAAACCTATCAAAGATGTTAGAGCTTGGGATAACCTAATTGAATGAGAAGTTACCACATCATGTAGTATGTAAAAAAATATTATACATCTAATTCCATATGGAGATATAAATAAATTATAGATAAAACTAGATATCTAATAAGGATATGCCACATGTCCCTAGGTGACACCTCACCTAGTCTATCAGAATGATGTGGAGTATAGTTCTATGCTTAGGTGATAATTATTATTAAGAAGACCAATGAGTAGACTACATGTGTTAGAAAGTATGATTTAGCTAGGAAGCCTCTAAGAGATGTGATCATGTACCTACCATACACTAGGCATTAATAGAATGGGAAGTTTGACCAAATTGGATAGTTTTAAAACATCCCATCATGATTGTTATATATGGCTAGTGGCAGAGGATCATGGGATCCAAATTAAATTATAGATTTAGAAATAAAGAGAGGAAATCTATCCACCAATTCAAATTAAAATTCACATAAAATGAGCCACCAAACACCATTAGTACATGGGGATGTATGCATACACTTATAAAGACCTAATAAAATCTTGTTAATGGTTACCATGATTACCTTTGAAGAAATCTCTAAATCCTCACCTTCAAAATTTCATAGACCCCATGTATCCAATGACTTATACTCTCAAATATTCCTAATTCCCCACCTCCCTTCCCACTCCAATGGTTGCATCATCCTTGAATCCAAAAGCCAATCCTAAGTACTAGGACACCACCTTCCTAACTATAATAATATATTCAAAGTGATTGAATAGGTCCTAAATGATTATGCCAAATATGATGACCAATAGGTTGAGTATGAGGATAACCTTAGGTCCTATAATAAGTTAATACTCTATAGAGATGCTACTAAGATAGACATATTTATTTGTGCCATTTTATTGAGTGACATTCTTCACAAGTCCATCCGCATGAAAGATTGGGTAAAAAATTGGGTATGGTGACCAAACTCTTTAGCACTAGACTACTGATATATCTGGGAATGCCTTTAATTCATACTACTCCCTCTTAGACTTCACTTTCTACTCTTATGTGGTATTAATAACAATCTATATGGAGACCTATCAGATATATGATGTCCTCCATGACTAGTTTGAGAAGCCCAATTTTAAATAGGATAACAAGGATAATATCAATACCTACCTTATTTGTACCTTTTAGGAGGAGGTTTGGGTATGCATGACCCTATTAAACTACCTATTTTGAGGCTAGGACTATAAAAACATCAATGAGCTATGGTTGCCTCTCTTGCACATGATCCTCACATTCTTGAACATCCCAGATATGGGGGGATCAATCAAATTCAAGTTAGTCCATGCCATCATTGATGCCTAAGTTGGTGGAAACTTATACATGATGATATACCTATTAGACACATTCTAAAAGATGCTCTCTTTTAAGACTTTAGCCTTTCCTACATTGATTTCTAGGGGATTGATGGTCCATATGGTATTCTATAAGTTGTATGGCCACCATTTACACCATAATGTCTAATACAACTATGATAAATTTTAACTAAAGGTCTAATAAGACATCAATGAAGCTTTTATGCCCTAGCTTTCAAGGGTAATCTAGGATTCTATCATAACCATCAGGTACTACTAGTTATACAAGGATGACATTGTGATCTAGATAATGTGTTTCCTTAAAGACCCCCTCCACCTCCCATATTATGTCCTTGCCTATCTGTAAAAATA
Organism: Torreya grandis; assembly: GCA_037957365.1. NCBI lineage: Eukaryota > Viridiplantae > Streptophyta > Pinopsida > Cupressales > Taxaceae > Torreya > Torreya grandis. The sequence goes on along the minus strand of JARHVA010003468.1, from coordinate 1,363,515 downwards.
AGATATCACCTATTAACTAGTGGAAGGCATCTTTGGGTTCTACTTATAGCATTAATATAAGGCATACCCATATCTCTTGATCACCATATGACACCATGTCTATACTACCTTCCCTTAAATATAAAAGATGGTGTTCAAGTGAGACTCCTTCACCCTTTCAAAGTGAAATTTCAAGTAATGGGACTCTAAATGGATAATATTTACTCATTTGGTTTAGTACTCAACTCACATCAAAATCTACTATGATCATCAGGTCAAAGATCATGATGATATTTATTTGAATGCCACTAATGACCAAGAGGTGTTATCCTAGATAATAGTTGAGAATAAAAAGAATGAAAATAATTCTCAAGCTAGCCCCTCTACACCTAATCCTACTCAATATACATAGGTCCCACCTCCAACAACTCTATCCATTTCCCAAAGGATCTCATAGGGCATCCCACCACCTTCTCCTCGTCAAGCTCTAGCTCTAATTCTCCTTCTACCATTAGTTCATGATCCTATTACTCTGGTTATACATCTACATCCTCCATCTACTCCTCATGCCTCAAATCTTCTAATTTCTTCTTTAGGATATTTATTAACCAAGTAATGATAGATTCATCCCTAAACAACATGATTCTAGGTATCCCTAACATAACCCACTTGATAATGCCACCCCCTCTAAATGTCTTGACATTCCTAGCCATCTCAGTTGTACTAACACAAATGTTATTTTCATTTGGATCCCTACCTCCAATCACTTCTCAATAATTAAATTTACCAACCTTTTCTCCTAAGGTCTTAAAATGTCTATCTTCATCATAGACCCAACCCCAATAGTCAATCATTATGCCTTATGGTTTACCACATGGGTCTCCTTTCACTAGTGGTATAGTGACCTCTCCCTTAGACTTCCACACTCAGTCAGACATGGATAAGAGGGATAGAGAGGCAAGGAAGGAGAATAAGAGGAAAAATGAGAGTAAATAAAGGGTTTTAAAATAAATGAGGTCTCTATATGACCACCAACAACATTCCCTTACTATCACCTACATGTTCCCCAATGTGAATAAGACACTTGAGCAAATACAACCTGAAGATTACACAATGAGTGAAATAGCCATGGATCTAACTCATTTCAGACCCCAAGATAAGGTGGAGGTAATGAATAAAACTATAGCTATGGTTACCATAGATTATCTCAAATTATCCCAAAAACTACATAAGGTAGAATCATGTTTAATTCAAGCTTAAGACACTATCAACCAAATAGAGATAGCCCAACTCAAAAAGGACATAAAAGAGACTGTATCTAAATAAGTATTGAAGGCTTTAGAAGACATAAAATTATATTTAAAATGAGCTTGACATAGTTAAGGCCTCAATTATCTCATTAGATCAGGAAAAGAGTCTCCTTGAGAAAAGGATTAATGACAAGGAAGCATAGGTCACTCAACTATAACATAAGCTAAATGCTATTGAGATAGAAAAGAGAAACTTATAGGTTTAATACAAGAACATAGAGGATGAGGTAAAAAGGTTGACATAATATTTATCCCAAAAACCTCTATCAGATGGAGTTATATTAATGGTTAAGGAACTCTATGTCTTTTGTTGGGAGAGAATATTAGTAAACATGACCCAATTGAAACCTATGCTTAAGTTTATATCTGATGCATAGACCCTATGTGTAAAAGTGGATTATTATATAGAGAATATCCTACTTTTAGTTTCTACCAAGGTACTTGAATGAAAACTACTAATTCAAAAGTTATATGACACATTAGGGGAAACTCTATAGGTAACTATAATTACAGACAGGTGGGTAGTAGTGGGAAAGGTAAGTGAGATTTTGAGTTGCAATAAAGTTGCATCTAAATATAAAAATATGTTGAAAATTTTGAAAGAAGGGGTCAAAGGAATGGAAGGGCACATTTAATAATTGATCTAATTAGGACTTCCTTCTCCTTTCCTAGATGACAACATAGTACTAATGGAAGACTAGATTCAAAATCTACTAGTCACAAAACATAATGATCAAATGATTTTCCAGTCCCTCGGTGATTCTTCAACTATCATGGAGGTGGAAACCATTTTGATCTTGATTGAAAAATTGGAGTGTTAATTTCATTTAATAATATAGAGTCTCCAAACATTCTCCCATAAGGAAATTATTGAATTAAACAAAGCTTTCGAAGCTCTATAGAAGGAGTATTCATCAGAGATAGAGTGGGCTAGTTTTTAGGTCCTATTATAGAATCTCTAAGAGAGCTATAGTAGGTGAAGACAATTTTGATAAAGTTTGGGTTTAAGCAAGTTTATGATAGTTCTTTCATGTAGGCATGAAGTCCTTAGTGAGTCTCCATGAACTGTACAATTAAATACTACATTTATTTATACTTTGGGACATACATATATATATATATATTTTAGCTAAGTATATAAGTTGTAGATAATATTTTGGGACATATTAATTCACAAGGACAAAGAATTATATTTTCATTAAAGAATTGGGGAAAATATTTGAGACTCTAAATGTATGTAGATGATTCCAGTTGTCACTTTGGAACTCTTCCAAGGGAGAGAAATATCAAAAAGCCTATGTTAAGCACAAGACTGCCATGTGGATAAATGGTGGTTTGCTTTAAATTTAGAAGTTAGTATCATGATTTATGGTGTGGTTATAAATGATATATCTAATGGTAAGCTCCTAGTAACAAAAAGGTGCATGTGGAAATCATCCACATGGCATAATGGTTCTTCCCCTAGCCAAAATAAATATAAGGCTTTCTTGACTTACGTAAGGCTTCGATGTGGAGCCCATAAAAGGTAGCAGTCAAATCAATGATGCATATCACAATGACAACTCTAATGATGAGTGATAAGCCTAAAAGGGAAGTCCTCAAAATATACATGTCAACATAGTAGGTCTTAAAGCGTGAAAACAACTGAAAAGCTAAAGAGTCTAAGGAATGATAAAGGAAGAGTCAAATATTTAAAATCTATGGAAGCCTCCACATGTCAATGCTTTGAGAGATTGTAGGTTAAAGACTTATACAATAAACTATTGAAACACAACTGAAGATACAATTAATATAAATAATATAATCAAGATCCAAGTTGTTCAATTACAATGGCATGCAAAGTTTAGACCCAAAATTTGTGGACATGCAATTGGAATCTGAGCAAGTTATCTAGAGAATCATCTAGACCAATAGGGAGTTTAGTAGCTATTTTTTGAATAATTTTACTACCTTAACAGTTTCCTCTCCTAAGGGATTGAAGATTATATCTTATTAAATGTTTCCTTATGTACTTTTTTCTCCTATCAAACTATGAAGAGAGAGTGGTGTTCTATGCAATTGTATTTTTTTTGTAATTCTTGATTCTCACTTTCTATCATAGGCCTTTTTTTATTTTTGCATAAATTTTGATATTATTAATTATGATATATTATATTTTATTATATTATTAAATATTTTTAAAACTAATTACTATGTTATTGGGGTAGATGATGGTTTGTGCCTTCTTTTCTATTTCTAGCCTTTGATTAGTCTAAAAGTCTATGCTAGAATTATTGACAATGATTCATGCTCTTTAATATTTTCAATATATTCTATTATTATTGGTTATTATACTATTATATATAGGATAAAAATCTTGGTGCATCACCTTAGTATTTTAGGTATTCCTTTTATGCATTATTTCTTTCCCCTTTACATCAAACCCCAAAGAGAAGAGCCAACTTCTTTAAAACTTGGAGGTTATTTCAAGGGTCAAGTCCTACATCTTTGAAATTTCCCATCAATTTCGTGATAATTTTAAAAATTAATAACGAACAAGAAAAAAAAGTTTAGGATTTTTATTAGGGTATATGGACTAAACATCTATGACCATAAGTTTGGGATTAGAGGTCTCATCTTTATGAACCATTATTAATATGGTACACCTCAAAAAACCTCCTTATACACTACTATAGACTTAACCTAGGAAAATATAATAATTTTTCACTCAATCACTCTTTAATGAACCTAAAAACACCTAATCACAAAGTACACTCAGAAGAGACCCTGTTCATGGTGCTTGATTATACAAACCCTATACAAAATTGTCCAAAAATGTATTTTTTAAAGAAATTGGATAGAGAATAGGGTCTAGAGATATTTTTAAATATTCCAATCATTGAAGGAGGAGGTTTGACACTTTTTTTACCTTATCAAGTCATAATATGTCCAATAATATTCTTATAAATGCTTCTGTAATTCTCCTCTAAATAACCAATTTGTAGGTATGAAAGAGAGAGTGGCCTAGTCACCTAGTTTGGTAAGTTTGCAAGTGTGAGATAATTAAAAAGGATTGTGAAATGATGTAAGATGTTGATTTATACATGATACTCACATTTTCATATGATGATAAGGTCTAATATATGCTTTAATGGCATCCAAACACACATAGTCAAGTAATTAGGCCTAATAGGCCTAATGGACCTACATGGTCAACCAAGAAGAATGTAAAGTGGAATTGAGGGACTTATAGGAGGGTAAAAAAAAATTCATTATGCCATGTAACTAATTCTAAGGATGATTATACACTCCTCATATCCATTATTTAGTAATGGAGATAGTTTCAAATCTAATTCAATATACATGAGAGGGTTAGTGGGTTACTCAATGCCTCATAAATCCTAATAACACCCCAATTGCATCATGTAACTACCTCAAGATAAGTAACTAACCCATTTTGGGCATGGTCATGCTCTATAGGAATTCAAAAAATGTAGTTACGACCTTCTCCACCTCACCTCAATGCCAAAGGGGTTATTGAAGAGCATCAATATATAGAGAGAGTTGAAATAGGACTATTATGACTAATGAACCTAATGAATGAGTGGACTATGAACATTGATTACCTATCATCTATAAATCCATTCCATTTTCTCTCTCCTTATCTCTTCATTATGCTATATATTTAGGCCTTATGTCCTTGATTTGTATCCCTCACTTGGGTATGAGGAGACTCTACCAAATTTTGTACTTTATAAACATCTTGATCTATTAATGGACTATTGTAGTTTGTCCATGCCTAGTTTATAGTGTAATTTTTTTTTATGTGTATAAATGATAAAAATATCCCCCTAGTATGTAATTTCCACACCTATATTCTAAAAAGTTATCTTATGTAAGTTATACAAAGTGTCAAAGGTTAATGATCAAATTTAAAGTGTAGCCTAGTTTGAAGTGTCGCAATCTAAGCCTCTCACCCATCACCTCTATGATGAAGTCATTAACTATGACCTTCAAGGGAAAAAAATTTGCATAGGAGCCTTAGAGGTTGTGTTTTAGTCCATGATTGGTTCATTATTATTTTTATGAGTTCAATTTTAGTGGGTAATCAATATTAGTGAATCACCACCCCTTAGTCTAGGTTTATTTTATGCATCCTCTATCCCTTTTTACCCTCAAAATAGTATATCTTAGTAAAATAAACACAAATAGATACACCAATGGAGATATCCCCAGAATATAGAGGTCTATTCTAATGATAATGTCATGTACAACCTTTACTTCATTCCCATGTTAATCCAAGTTTGAAGTAGTCTTGAACAACCTCCTTCAAAGGGTGAAACTTGGGTTGCTAATAGTTTTGGCATGCCCAGTAGGACCAAATTCAAACATTGGAACCTTCAAAATAGCACCTTGGCCATCTTAAGTAGTTTGATACACTAACATGTTAGGTTTGAAATCATAAGTTGATAACAAGGGTCATCATATGGTCATCACCTCAAGGGTAAGATTAGTTCTTGTCATATATCATTATTTTTCATATGTATTATGATGAGCGATGGATACATATGGGGTAGAATTTTGTCATATACTTCCTTATCATCATACCTATGATCCATTCCAATTCCATCATGATCCCTATGAACACTATTTTGACCCCTATCATCCCTATATTCACCCTTATAAGCCCTATAATTAATCTCCTTATTGTCAAGTTAACAACCCCATTATGAGCCTCATATACCTCCTTTGCATCCTGCTTATCAACCTAATTATCCTTGAAAACATCATGATGTTCCTATTTAGCCTACACATAGTCAAAATAATTCCATATCAAGCCTTAAATAGACCCTATTGAGTTATGAAAAACACATGGTGAGAATTGACACCCTGAGAGGGTATGGCCAAGAAATACCTAGGCATGTGATTGAGAACATTAAGAATTCATTATAAAAAGCTAAATAGGTGTGGGTATTTCCCATAAAATAAGGTCATTCAGGGGTCATTAGTGACATGTTAAATATATAGGGTCTAGTTTTAAAGATTGAGGAGAGGTTGGAAATATATGAGGATCAGTAGGTTCACCATCATCAACATTATATCCCCTCCTCCATCTCATATAAATATTATGTTTATATTCCCATTATCCCTAAATTTTTTTAAGTAAATGAGTATTAAATCCCTCAAATTTCCTCAAATCTTTCTCAAATTTTAAATTGTGGAAATATGTCCAAGAGATAGTATAAGAATAGGAAAGAGTATGCATTGAGAACACTAGTTAACATGAGAAGATCCCTAATGAGTCAATGCTTGATTTTGAAGCCTACCTAAATAAGAAAATTTAACTTTAAAATAATAATATACATCAGTCAATAGTAGATTAATAAGTAACATAATCATTGTTGAATACACTTTCATTCCTACCCCAAGCTATAATAAACATAACATATGTGAAAGAAATTCCTACATCTAAGTTTACAACTTGGAAAAAATATTTCAATCAAGGAGGAGAAAAGATCAATCGAGCATAGATCAAAGTGTTGAAGCTAAGGGAAATATTGAAATCATTCAAACCTTACCCCTACCTCCTCAATAGTCTAAGCCATTTCTTTCATAGAAATCTATTCAAGACAATGTACATAAAAAGGAAGAGATGATGGTTATTAGGAGTTAGTAGCTAAAAGAAGGAAATGAAACTTACATGAATTCTCTCATAAAATAATTATAAGTATCTACCATTCCACTCCTTGAGATAGATTATTCTTGAAGAGGTAAGCAAATAAATTCATATTGAGTCAGTAGCTAATGATGATGTCTTGAGTGAGATTGAAGAGGAGTTTATCATTATGACACCTCTTCACAAGGAGCACAACATGGCCTTAAAATATGTGGAAGAGGATGGGATATAGGAACACAATGAGCCATAAGATAAAAAAGGGTTAAGTTAGATAATAAAAGGATGATTCCCAAGACTCCTTTGGTCACATGACAATTGACCTTCATTAAGAAAACTCACAATAACTTGCAAAAGTTGAAGAAGACAAGAGAAAACAAGCCATTTAAGGTGATGGTCAAGGAAATGAGTTTCAATCCCATGAAAAGGATCAAGAAGGTGACATTTTAAACTATGATATACCTATTCATGTATCTAATTCTATTAAAATTGAAGAGATTCTTATCATGCTTTAGCTAAGTGAATCTCAATCAAGAGATTTATTTACAATCATTGAGTTAGGTTATAGCCTTCTTAAAAAATGCTGTGGATAAGATTAGATTGAGGAGGATGTTATTTTAAAATAAAAGGAAGATAACCCTTAAACCATTCCTTCTCAAGGAACACTTTCATGAAGAGATGACTTATTTGAGATTTTCAAGCAAGGTTATCAACTCATGACCTCATCTATAGATGCCTCTTTCCTCTTGTAGGGTGAAACTAAACTCAAGTGGCCTCAAATAGTCTTGAAACAATATGCAACTCCCTTAAAATCTAACATACTATCCATAACACAAGGGTCACTTCAAGTTGTCCAACATGATTAGGAGCAACCCATGATTGAAGTAGAAATCATATTGTTAATACAAGGAAGTCAAGTGTAGAATGAATATGGTTGGTTACTTGATTCGCCTAGCCAACCCATGAAACTAGGGATGGATCCAAAAGGTTTGGCTACTCTCCCAAGATGCCATAGACATGCTAATGCCTTCATCTACAAGTGGGCATAGTCATTTAACATATAGTACCTAACTATACTTCAATCATCAAGTGATGATCTGACTTCATAGAACCAAATTGATCAATGTATTTTCCCTTTTGATATTTGAGGATAAATTAGGTGTGTTTTAATTAATTTTTTTATTAGATTTTTGTCATGTTTCAATAAGTGTGAGAGACACAAGTTTGTAGTTAGTTGTCATAACTAGCTTAGTGATTGTGTCATTTACTTCTTACGTTAAGGTATTATTCCTTTGTTTTCTTTGTAGTGTCTTATGATTTTATATAGTCCTAAGATTTTTCATTAAGTACTATTTTTTTGGTATTCTAATAGGGTAGTCATCCAAGTATTATTATCATGTGAGAGTCATCACTATCATGAAAAGTCTATGTTTTCTCTTAACTAGCAGGATGGTCACCTATGAGAGTTGCCAAAATGTTGATAGTTTGGCCTCATAGGCCAAATATAAACCCCTAACATCAAAGAAATTCATGAAACCACATCTAAATTTATATATAGTGACTAAACTGGTTATGGTCCTATGAATGTCTCTTAAAGTCTTATAATCTTGTTGAGAGATCTCATGATGTCATAGTGTCTACCTATTGTCATCATATATCATAGTTGTCTTGAATCCTATTGGTGATGGATTACGTATCATATTGATCAAGGATTAAGTGAGAATTTTACACTACCTTTCACATGCCTAGAAGGATGGTATATAATGTTTGATAAGCTTAAAGATCCCTAGTATAAGTTGAAGAAGATTGAAAAGATTGAGGCTCATATTTTTATGTGTTTTAAGCCTATTTGGGTCATTTCAAGAAGATAAATATCCTTATGATAAATATCAAAGGTATCTAAACCATGCTTGAATCTTAGTGTAAATCTTGATGGTGTGTATAAAGTCATTACCCATGGTCTATTTATTCAAGTCTACCTCAGACCTTGATTAACTCTTTTAATCTAACAAATGACCCTAAAAATGCCTCACCTAAGCATATTTATCTATTAAATATTTGAAAGGTAAAAGTGTTTGACAAAATAACATTATAAATATCTTGAAGAGGTCTCATTCTTATCATATATTTATGGCTAGGCATTTCACATCATAAAAGGTCTTTTTAAGACCCATTTCTACTCCCCACTAGCCAAATGGGCCCTATACATGAAGATATGCATCCTTTAAACTCATCCCACCATACCATTTAGTTTTAAATTTTAGTTAAATTGTGTTTTAATTATCTTCATCCTCTAATGGCATCCCAAGGATAAAATACATGGAAAAAATGCAAAAAAGAATGATTTTTAAGTGTTTTATATCGATTATACAGATTGGTATGGATGGTTACATAAATATGGGGATATGATCTTATTATATATGTTTGGGAGAAGTTTTAGGTCAAAAGGATGTAAGAATAGGACAACACCATTCTTCTCTCTTCACTAGGTTCCTTAGCATCCTAGGCAGCCTTTTTAGGTTTTCATCCATTATATATAGGAGAGATAATATCAAGATATAGCCTCTTTGGAAGATGAAGGGGGTCATTTGGCCTTATTATTAATGGAATTGGTATATAGTTTTATGGCTTGATCTTTAACAAAAAAATTTAACAACTTGGCCACTCCAATGAGCTTATTCATCTATTAAAGGAGTTGAAATAACATTGGTTTTAGTGAATACATATAGTTTTTTTGGGAAAAAACTAGTTTTATGTCAATAAATTCCTCATATATCATTTAAATCACATTATACCAGTGGTTCACATGTGTGTGGGTGTGAGAGAAAGAAACTATCCATGTTATCTTTACTTTTAGTCTACATATAGGTTTTCCTTATGTTACAGGGTATTTAAAGCCTAATAGTGTAAGTGAAGGATAATTATGGGTTGTTAATAGTTAAATTTCATCCTATTAAACCTATATTCCATCCAAATCAACTAAATAGCCACCCTCAACCCAAACTGATCACTCTAAGGCCCTATCCATAGTGTGAGTATCATGAGTAAATATGTTCTCATTTGCAAAGGGAAGATATAGTAGTTGCAAAGGTCTTTGGTGGTGATAAAGATGCATAATATCCTTCATGTAATAATAATTTCCAATATTATTACCCTCAAAACCTCTTCATCATTTATTTATGAATTAAACCTCCCCACCCTCAACATATTATGTAAGATAAACCGACAATCATATTAGGCCTATTATAGAGGCTAAGGGATGAGATACCAATGTTGGGTTAGAGTCTGAGAGACATTAATAAACACTAAGGATTAATATGTTATTATTATATGCATTAAAGATAAGTTTATAAGGGTTAGATAGAGTCCACACCCTTAACCACCCACACAAGGACAACTCAGTCAATACCCCAATGAGAATAGTATTATGCTTGCAAGGTAAGTGAAATATTGATGATTTGATGATATAATATATTATATATAAATGGTGATAGGAAATTTAATTATGATGAAACCCAAATAAATCAATGGAGAACAATGTTATCTCCATTCCATAGTCAAGACACTTGTAACCAACACCTACAGGCTAATTATTAGAAACATGGTAAATTAGATGAATAAGTCATCTCATTTCCAAGGACATGAGATGATACAAAGTTAAAAGAAAAAAATGAATAGTATGATTTATTTTATCAAAATTATAAATATTAATCATTTAGGAAGAGGTATTATATCTCACCTTCTCATATAGTCTAGGCAAGACAATCAAGTAAGGTTGTGAATAAGAAGGGTTAAGTCATGAAACCCTACAAAGGAGTGAAAACATGAATAATGTTAGATTTTAAATGTAATTTTAATAAAAAACTTAGTGTTACCATATAATATTTCAGTTCTTTATATGGGAAAAAAATCTAATAGCCTATTAGGTCTAAAGATAGATAAATAGGCTCGTGCCCATAACTTGGAGATTTTTACATGTTTTAGGATTGTCTGAAGACTGGACAAACTTAAGGAGGTAAAAAAGTGGATATATGTTTCCAAATTATGATAAATTCAAATTGATATAATAATTTAATGATATATCTATGCCTAATAAACCTAAACCTAGTACACATAGGCCCAGGTAGAACAAATTATCTTCTATACGTAGGGATATTGATAAAGAGAATAGGAACATGATGAGTATGCAACAGTTGAGATGTAAAGATTAAAATTAAACTTTGGTATATTTACTTAGGTTTTTAACCTTCAATTAATATTTTATTTCATGTAATACAAGTGAAGAAGAACTCAACAAGCCTATACATGCCCTTTAGGCATAATAGACCTAAACATGTCTATACATGAAAATTAGAGGCTTATACAAATTTGGGAGGATGTTTTAATATGTAAAAATCTAGAATATAAGTAATTAATGTGAAAAAAGTGTTTCATATGCATGAGAACCTAAATTTTAGAGGAAAAACACTTAGCCAAACTTCAGAACAATACACACTCATTAGGCCTAATATGGCTAAAAAGGTCTATGTGCACAAGCTAAGAATGTTTATTGGGTAAGGTTGATAGTTTAGGATAATAAATGTTATAATAAATTAATTTATAAATTATAAAACTATCTCAAATGATGGAGTCTTATATCCAAGGGAAAAAGAAGCTAAATTAGGCCTCTAGGCCTAAACTAGTCCACAAAGATTTACATCACACTAAAGGAATCTAATGTTAAGGTGATATGAAGGTCTATAAACATTTTGAGTAAGGTGAGAGAGGTATGGAAACATTTTATTATGATAAAATAATTAGATTCAAGTAAGAAGATAGCTCAGTAAACCCCTAGGGCTACATAGGTGTGACCTCCTATAAACCCTAAACCTAACTATGTAGGGTATGTAGGAATAGAGTTATTGAAAGACATGATCCTAATTATGTTTTAGGGTCCTGGGGGTATATTTCATGGTCCTCACAAATTCCATTTCTACTATTAAATAGATAAATAAGTAACTTAGGTCCTATACACTCAAATTGATAATGAAACATACTAGTAGTCTCATGGGACAAAAGGAGAATAGGGTTGAAGTTTAAATAGGTAATGAAGGTGTATCATGATCATTTTTAAAATCCAACTGATCTATAGGTCATGTAAAACCCTTAGACTTAGTTCAATCCTTTTAGACCTAAAAGCCATTGTTGAGGCCTAGAAATCCCACATCATCTTAAGGCATGCTTAGACCTTCTCCAAGAAGAACTAGGACCTTGAAATTTTTTATGAGGGTTATACAAATCCTAATAAGGTGATTTTAAAAATGGAAATCAATGAAGTTCCCAGATTGATCTTAAAGCCCTGCTCAAATTACATGATCACGAGTAGTCAAATCAAGTTATACATTTAGATGATCATATATTTCATCACAAAAATATTTAAGTAAAATTATCCTAGGGGAAGTTGGGAAATCCTATCGACTAAATAATACATGGAGTGAGATGGATTGAGGAGGCTAAGTTTATGATCATTGTTAATAGTGCAGCCATGTCCAAAAGGCTTTCAAGGAGTGTAAGGTCCACCATCTTCTACTCATATCTCCACATTAAATATGAATGGGAACAAACCATTTTAAATATTTTTAGGGGGTTATATGGACTAAAAATTTATGACCATAAGTTTAGGATTAGAGGTCTCATATTTATGAACCATCTTTAATAGGGTAGATCTCTAAAACCCTCTTTAGACCCTACTGCATATCCAACCTTGGAAAAGTGAATATTTTTACACTAAAACACTCTTAAATGACTCTAACAATATTTGAACCACAAATTAAACTTAAAAGAGACCCTAGTCATGGTTCTTGGTTGTTAGACAAATTATCAAAAAACTATATTTTTTCAAAAAATTAGATAGAGAATAAGGTGCAAATTTATTTTTAAAGATTCCAATCATTTGAGGAAGAGGTTTGACACTTTATTCACCTTATCAAGTCATAATATGTCCATGAATATTCCTATAAATTCCTCTATAACTATCATCCAAATAACTAGCCTATAGATATGAAAGAGAGGGTGACCTAATAACCTAATTTGGTAAGTTTTCAAGTGTGAGATACTCAAAAAATATTATGACATGATGTATTATGTTTATTTAAACCTAAGAATCACCTGTTCATATGATCCTAATTTCTAATATAGGATTTAATGGTATCCAAACACAAAATCAAGAAATAAGGCCAAATTGGCCTAATGGACCTACTTGGTCAACCAAGAGGAATGAAAGATTATGTTAAGGGACTAATATGAGGGTCAAAATAAATTAATTATGCCATGTAACTGATTCCAAGGATGAGATATACACTCCTCATACCCATTATGGAGGAATGGAGATAGTTTCAAATCCAAATCAATATTCATGAGAGGGCTAACAAGCTACTCAATGCCTCTCATAGGCTAACTACACCCTAATTACATCATGTAAATACATAAATATAAGTAAATGACCCATTTTGGGCATGGTAATTCTATTTAAGAATTCAAAATAGGTAGTTACAACCTCCACCAACTCATGTCAATGCCAAAGGGGTCACTAAAGAGCATCAATGCAAGGAGAGAGTTGAAAGAAGACTATTATGACTAATGAAACTAATTAATGAGTGGATTATGATCATTTATGACCCCTCATCTATAATTTCATGCCATTTTACTTCTCCTTATCTCTTCATTTTTCTATATTTTTAGGACTTATTGCCTTGATTTGTACCCCTCACCTAGGTATGAGGAGACTTTGCCTAATTTTGTACTTAATATACCTCTTGATCTACATATGGAATATTATAGCTTCTCCATGACTAATTTATAGTGTAAATTATTGTTATCATGTTCATATGTGGTATGAATCTCCCCTTGTCATGTCCTTACCACAATATTATGCTAAAAATTTATCTTATGTAGGTTATATGAAGTGTCAAAGGTTGGTGATCAGATTTGAAGTGTAGCCTAGTTGGAAGTATCTAAAGTCAAGAATTTCACCCATCACCTCCATGTTGAAGTCATTAACCATGACCTTCATGTAAAAAATAATTTCATAGGATCCTTGGAGGTAGTGTTTTAGTCCATGATTGGTTCATTAGTGTTGTTAGGAGTTAAATCTGAGTGGATAAGCAATATCGGTGCATCACCATCCCTTAGAGTAGGTTTATTTTCTACATAATCTATCCATTTTCACCCAAAAAATAGTATATATTAGTAAACTGATCCAAAAGAAATGCACCAAGGGAGATAGCCCCATAATCTAGATGTTTGCTCTAATGATAAGTTACCCACAACCTTTAAGCCATTCCCATGTTAGTTTATGTTTGAAGCAGGAATGAACAACCCCCTTGAAAGGTTTTAACTTGGGATTCTAACAAGATACCCAATAAATACCACAACTTCTCTAAAATTTATAGACAATCACTACAAGAGGGACACTAGTGCTAGGATTAGTCACTAGTGCCACATGGTGCTACTATCTTAAGAGGGTATTAATATCTATAGTCAAATATTGAAAAATATTCAATAGATGAAATGTTTCTCTCTATAATATCAATAGTCTCTAGTATTTATATTTGTGAGAAACTCTATGTATATCTAGATAAGTCCACCTTCTCCTTGTATTTACTATTTTTGGAAAGTTACATAGAATTAATGAATCTTAATTTTATTCAAGATTAACAATAGACATAACCCTTTAATCTATCTTAGTATTTACATAATAAAACACCAAAAGGTTAAATCATTTGGTGAACCTAACTTAATTTAAATGTATCTTCAAAAACCTTAATTTTTCTTAGGGTTTACCTTCTAAATTTTGCAAAGTAAATTAGGGTTAAAAATATATATTTTTCTAATATTTTTGGATTAATCTAGTTCATTTAATTAATTCAATATTAGGGTTTTATTTATTTAGTTTAATTTAATATTTTAAATGTAACCCTAAATTCAAACCCTATATCCACATACTAGGTTCCTAGACACACAAACATTAGTAACTAGGGTTTTAGCAATAACCCTATTTTATATTACAATATTTGTTTAAATAATTCACACATTGTACACATACTTATGTTAAATTATATTCTGCCTTTTGTGTGTTTATTATTGATTCTTTACATTATCTTCTTTGGAGAGCTTAAAATTGAATCTAAAAATCCTTTTACCCCTCATCCACTTCATACAAGATTGAATTTTCTCATGATTATAATAATGAATGGATTAATTTTCAAGATTGTACATTGAATCATGTTAATTGTTTCATTTACAATGATGATTATGTCTATTATTATAATGATGTATATGAGTATTTTAATGCACATGAAAATATAAATGAACATGAGGATACATTATATTAATCATCTTTTCTTTCTTATTATTATTCTCTTATTCCTATAAATCAAATTTAATAATATAATGCCAAAAGAACCTCTTGTTAGAAGTGTTTTATTACAATGTGATCATAGGTTTTCAACTACATTTTCTACTTCATTTTTCAAAATAAATCAATATAAGGTGCTACAATAAAATTAGTTTTGAAAAAGATTTATTCTAAATTAGGGTGGAGAATGGTGGGCTGGGAGCGCATGGTTGAGTTCTGCAACTCATTGCCAGGCTAGGGCATCGTGCCCTAGCTTGTTTTTGATAAATTCTTGGTCTGCGAAGGGTAGAGATGTCGGTTGGGTGGAGGTAGGTAGCAGAAGGAAGTTTCACTAGGGAAGGCATAGATTAGGGGGGAAGCGACTATGGCTCTGAAGGAGCCAACTTAGGCTAAGATGGAAAGGAGCTTTAGTGAGGTAATAAGAAGGAATAGGTAGGGGTTGGATTCCAAGATGGAGGTAAATATTGACTTTAACTAGACTCTAGGACCTTTTGACACATGCTCAGCTAGGGGATCATGAATTACCAAGGTGAATGGATGCCTAGAGCATTGTAAGGAGAGACCGAAGCTAGTTATCTCATTCAATATGATCACTGAAGATGTGGAGTATTACTCCAAGCATTCACTATAATACAAATTCTTGGGATTGCACATCTCTGTCCCTTTTTTGGAGAATTGGGCTAGATGTGTGTGGGAGCCAAAGGGTGAGATGGAGGTTACACTGTTGGCCAATAATTTCTTCATGGTCACATTCATAAGCCTGGTTGATAGGAACATGGTCTTTGAAGGTGGTTCTTATTTTTATAATCAGGTTGGGCTCTTTGTGAAACCTTGGCATGCTAGATTTAACCCTACTAAGGAATTGCCAAATAGAGTTCCAGTGTGGGTATGATTACCTAGAATGCCTATTAAATGCTACCCTAAGGATGTTCTTCAGATGATTGCTTCAATGATAGGAAAACCTATGGGGTCTTCCACACAAACTTTAGGTAAGAAAATCATGACATTTGCTTGAATTTGTGTGGAAATTGATTTAAGTAGACCTTTGCCAGATGCGGTAGAGCTATGTGTAAGTTCATACTCATGGGTATAGCAACTAGACTATGAGACACTCCTATTTAGATTCTTCTTGTGCCACGAGTATGGTCACCTAGTGCGTAGGTGCCCAAAGGCAAAATTGGGTGATCAAAAACCTTCTCCCACACCTCCACCAAGTATTGTTATTGGAGTGGACAAAGGGAAGAAGGCTGGAGCGGGTTCTGGCAAGGATTCTAAAGGCTTTGTGCAGGTTAAGACTTGAATCCAAAATAGAGGCCATAAGAGGTCCCTAATGGAGCATCAAGAGGAGGATTTGGTTAATAGGTTTGGGGTTCTAGATGAATTAAGCTAGCAAGAAGATTACCCAGGATTAATTAATGAAGATTAGGTTGTGAGAGGGTCTGGAATGGCTAGAGATGCTCCCATGGACCAAGTAATGCCTCCTATGGAAGTTGTCCTACCTATGATTATGGATGGGCAGGTTGGGGAGTAGAAGGATATTGAATCAAATGCTGATATGGTTTAGGAAATTAAGGTTGGAACTCTTTCCACATAGGCAGGGGTGATAGAGGTGGAAAAGAGAGGCAAGGCTCCTACACACCTAGGAATTCTTCAGAAGGATCGAAAGAAAGGGGCTTCTAAAAAAAATGTTAAACTGGGGAGGAAGGACATGGAGAGGATAAAGATGATTGGGGAAAATCTGGTTGAGTTAGGGTCGGTTAAGACCTTAAACTCCCACTTCTTGTCTTCTTTAAAATGATTGTTATTCTTGGAATGTTAGGGGCTTGAATAGTGGCCCTAGACAAAAAGCTGTTTGAGATTTGGTTAGGAATCACTATCTAGATATTATCTTTCTTCAATAAATTAAGGTTTTAGTGGATTATATATTGAGTCTTGCACCTAAACTATGGAGGCAAGGTTTATGTCAATGCATAGGGGCACAAGGTTCTGTAGGAGGCATGGCTTGTCTCTAGAATCCACGCAAGCTTTAGTTAGTGTCCTAGATCACCTTTAGGTCTTCGCTTTCTTTGGTCTCCCTATTCATTGAGTCAGGGGAGTACATTCTCCTTTCGAATGTCTATGCCCCCACTGACTTCCAAGGTAAGCTTCTTGTTTGGAATAACATCCACTTAGTTCATAAGGGATTTCCTTATCTGCCATGGATTATGGCTGGTGAGTTTAATGCTATCTTGGACCTAACAGAAAAAAGGGGAGGTAATGCTAGATTGGATCCATCTTCCTCTTTGCTTTGAGACAAGATTTTAGAGATCAACTTGGTGGATATTAAGCCTTGCAATTGGAGGTTCACCTAAAACAATAGGAGGATGGGTGACAACTTTATTGCTGAGCATATTGATAGATTCATGACTTATTTTTACTGGGTGGGTGGCCTATGGTATTTGAGTTTCGAGATCCTTGATTGAAGAGGCTCGGATCACTGGCCAATTAAGCTTCACATTTCTTCAAATTGTATGTAGAAGAAGCTATCGTTTAAGTTTCAACTCATGTGGCTCAGGGACCAGGATTTGTTTGGTCAAGTTGCTAATTGGTGGAGAATTGGGAGGCCGGCTATTGGTACAACAATGTATACTTTTGCCAAGCTTCTATAGTTCATGAAGTATCAGCTCAAAAGGTGGAATACTCTAAGCTTTGGGAACATCTATCAGGAAAAGAAAGAGGTGCAAGGGGAGTTGAATAACATTACCAGATTGATTAGAGAGGAGGGGCTATCCAAATTTTTGCTGAGGGAAGAAGTGAGGGCTGTTAAGACGGTGTAGGAATGGGAGTTGAGGGAGGAAATCTTCTGAAAGCAGAAAGCTAGGGTCGAGTAGCTGTAAGAGGGTGACAAGAATACAACTTTCTTCTTCAACTCAATTAGAGCCAAGTAACTTGGCAATATGATAACTTCTTTGGTATTGGATAGAGGAGAAACTATCTCTTCTACGAGGGATATTTGTAATGAAGCTACACAATATTTTGCTTCTCTTTTTAGAGAAGAAGGTCAGAGGGGAGTGGTTGCTGAGGATCAGATACTCTCTTGTATTCCCAATTTAGTTTCTTAAGAGATGAAGGAGTAGCTAATGTGTCTAATTAACATAGAGGAGCTTAAAAAGATTGTCTTCATGATGAAAAAAGGTAAGGTCCCAAGCCTAGATGGTTTTTTGATAGATTTTTTTAGGAATTTTGGGAAATTATCAAATTAGATTTGTTGGTAGTGGTTCAAGAATCTCAGAATATCAAGCAAATTCTTAGGGACTTGAACTTGACTTTTTTAGCTCTCATTCCCAAGAGAGAAGGGGCTGATCTCCTAAGTTAATTCAGGCCTATTTCCCTCTGTAATGTAGTCTATAAAATTATATCAAAGTTGATTGCTGAAAGATTAAAAAAATGGTTGGGGGTGTTGATCTTAAAGGAACAAAGTGGCTTTGTGGAGGGGCGTTAGATTTTGGATGGGATTGTGGTGGCTACTGAGGCTATCCACTCCATGTCCAAGTCTAGGGAGAAGGCGATTTTTATGAAGCTGGACATGTCCAAGGCATATGATAGGGTTCAGTGGTCCTTTCTTTAGAAGGTTTTGGTAGCCTTTAGGTTCGAGTAAGATTGGATTAGGTGGGTAATGAGTTGTGTGAATTTGATTTCATTCTCTATTTTGGTTAAAGGGGAGCACTCACATCTCTTTGGAGCCTCACGTAGTTTGTGGCAAGGGGATCCATTATCTCCCTACTTGTTTCTTCTTCTGGTGGAAGGTCTTGGATGGTTGATTAGAAAAAAGACTGGTGAAGGTGTTATTCAAGGATGGAGGTGGGGAGGTGACCTTTTGATTTTTTCTCATCTTCAGTTTTTGGATGATGTGGCATTGATGGGCATGGCTACTATGAGGGAGGCCACCAATATTCATAGTGGTTTAGATGCTTACTTGGCTACCATGGGATCAATAATTAATGAGGATAAGTCATCCATTTTTTCTTCAACACTCTGCCACCCATTCAATGAAGAGTGGTTGATATTCTTCAGTTCCAAATTGGTAGCCTTTCGGTTCTTTATCTTGGGATCCCTATATTTGCTGGGAGACAGTCCAAAGAATCATGGCAAGGGATTTTGAACAATTTTAGGGATAAGGTGAATCACTGGACCAATAGGTGGCTATCCTTTGCTGGTTAAGTACAACTAATCTAGTCTATGGTGAAGGCACTTCATTTATATAGGTGTATGCTCCAGGTGGCACCGATGAGTTTTGTCAAGGATCTTGACTCCTTGGCAAAATATTTTTTATGGGTAGGTAACCTGTCTTCGATGAAGTGGAGCCTAATTAGGTGGGAGGTTGTTTGCAGCCCAAAAAGGTTTGGAGGCCTGGGATTACATCAGTCAGTTTTGGTGGGTATGGCCCTGGTAGCAAAATTGTATTGGAGATGGTGTGAGGAACAAGATCGAGTATGGGCTAGCATCTTGTCACATAAGTATTTATTTTGGGTCTCTATGAAAGATATTCCTAGATGTAGTTTGTCAAGGAATGGATTGGTGATCTGGGCTACTCTTAAAAAAGGAGTTGCTTTAATCAAGAGAGGTCTATTCTAGATTTGTAGGGGGGGTAATGAGGCACAATTCTGGCATGATTCATGGGATGACTTTCCCCCTCTGGTTACTTAGTATCCACACCTAGATGTTCTTACACATAGATTTAGTGAGGTAGGGTAGAATAGGGTATGCGACTACAAATCTCTCCTTCTTCATGGTCAATTGATGGAGGTGAGATGGAAGGCTCCAGAGGAGTGGCTAATTATTGGTATGGAGGCTGAATGCATTGAGCTACATAATATCCTTGCTAGCTGCTACTATTGTGCACTTAGGGAGAGTGACTTGCTGGCTTGGTCCCCTCATCCTAAAGGGAAATACATAGTCTCAATGGCTTATCAAGAGTTGATAACACAATAATATGAAGAAGGAGGGGAAGTTCCAAGGTGGAAAAGAGTTTGGAGTAGTTTTTCATGGCCAAAGTGCAATTGCTTTACCTAGACATTGGCCTCTAATCATTGCTTGACTTGGGAGAATATTAGATGGAGAGGATTTATTGGCCCTTCACTCTGCATCCTATGTAAGGGAGTGGAGGAGGAGTCATCTCATTTATTTTTTAGTTGTCCCTTCACTCTTCATTTGTGGCACACTTGGTGGGATGTGTGGAGGTGTCAGTGCTTGCATGCCTCATCCCTGGTTGATTTTTGGTCCAAACTGGGCAATCCACCTTCTACTGCTCACTTCCTACAAGAGGCATGGTATGTTGGACCCATTTTTTTGTTGTGGCAAGTTTGGCTTGAGTAAAACCATCAAATTTTTAATGAGGAGAAGTTGGTGATTCACCAGGTATGGAGTAGAATTATTGGAATGATCTAGGAGACTGTGGAGGCTAAGAGTGAAATCATTTTCCCTCTGGAGAAGGGAGATGTAGAATTGGTTGAGAGGTTAGTCATACAGAGTATTTCTTCAGCCTCTACTTTCATCAAGTGTGGTCGATGTGGGAAGCAAAAAATTTAGAGGAGTGGGAAATGGACACCCCCTCCTGAGGGTTTTTTTGAAAATTAACACTGATGGTTCTTCCAGAGGTAATCTTGGCCCGGTTGGGATAGGTGGGATTGGTAGGGATTCCTCTAGATCTGTTGTATTTATTTTTTTAGCACACATGGGGGAGTAGACGGTTAACAGGATGGAAGGATTCTTTGTTCTATATGCCTTGAAGAGAGCTTATGAGTTAGGTTGGTGTAGGGTGAAGTGTGAAGTTGAATCATAAATTTTGATTAATATGCTTCTGGAGAGGAAGTTTAATGATGTGAGCTAGCAACTATCCTTGATAGTGTAGTAGATATTTCAAATTAGTTTGCTTATGGATTCTATGTCTTTTGATCATGTTCCAAGGGAATGGAATGGGGCGGTAGATTGCCTTGTGAAGTGGGCTTCTGAGGATATTGATGGCAGTAGGGTGGACGAATGTGTGTTGCTACCCAAGGAGGTGTGTCAGAACCTAGAAAGGATTCTTAGAGAGGACAAAAATGGTGTTGGGGAGTGATAGTTTTTGGTGATTATTTTCTATGGTTTTCTTTGGTTCCTGGGGCTTTGGCCTTTTGCTGGTTTGTAATCTTTTTTTGAGTTAAATAAAGTTTTTACCCCTTTTTATTAAATTAAAAAAAAATAAAAAATAAAAAATAAAAAATAAATCACTTTTGCATGCTTCAAGTCAAATAGATAAGAACAATGCATCTTATTTACCCTTTTCAATTACATTTCAAAATGCAAATACAAAAAGGTTACACCTTTTAACAATGCACAAACTAAGGTAGATGAAATTACTTTATCATCTTCATTCACATTTCAAGATCAATGCAATGATTCTTTACCAAAAATAGATAATTCATGTGCTTCTAAATCTTTTCCTATATGTTATACTGTGGAAAAAGAAAACATGTTTTTTATTCCTTTCCTTGATTCTAAACTAGAAAGTGATAATCATGCTTGCATTTTAAAAATGACTAGTGGATGACTACCTTACATTACACTTACACAACATGATACATTGGATAGTAGCGAAAAGTTAAAAACTTCTCCTTCTCTTTTTCTTAATGAACACTTACACAAGATGATACATTTCATAGTAGTGAAAATTTAAAAACTTCTCCTTATCCTTTTCTTAATGAACATGTGAATGATACTTCTTCTACTCTTACCTCTTTAAATGAATTAAATTCTGATTTTGAGGAACAATGGGATAACGATGATTATTATGATTATAATGAAGATGGAATAAAATATACAACTTATAATTCTTCTCTTACTTTGCATATTTATCTTTTTTAACCAAACATTAGATCACATGTTAAACACACACACACACACACACACATTTTTATGTGTGTAATTTCCATTCACAAGAAAATAAATCAACTTCTATTCAAATTAACAATAGAAAACATACCAATGAATCCCCTTCAACCCTCATTACTACATTAGAACCTAGTTCTTAAAAAATCCCAAATGATGGTGATATCTTATTTCCCTCTAACCAAGTTCAATATATCACACCTCTAAAGGTTATTGTGATCACACCCACCATTCCTAAAAAATATTTAAAATATAATATACAAATGGCTAAAATAAATAATAAAATTCAAGCATTAAATGAACCCCTTGATAATGACAATATACCTTCACAAGTTTTTATTTATTTAATGCATGTTTTGGGTAATTTTTTTAAAAAAAATTCATCATCTCAATTTGGACAATGAAGCATTAAAATCCATGGTTGATGTCAATGTTATACATAATAATCATATTCCACATAGAATATTAACTATGGAGTTACCACATAACTTTTAGCTATTGGTGTTACATATCTTTGATGGAAAAGGAGATCCATATTTACTTCTTTAGGATTATGAGAAATCCATGGATCATGTTACAAAAAATTTAATTATACTACAAGGGTTTCTAATGTCACTAAAGGACAAAGCACTATATTGGTTCCACCATATACTCCCTAATGTATCTTTACATACATATGATGAGTTAGAGGTAGTTTTACTTAGGCATTATATATAGAATAAGGAACCTCAAGTCACACATGAGAGGTTGTATTCAATACACTAGGGTGAGATAAAGCCTACCTTAGAGTACATTTTATAATTCAAATCTTGTTTGAATTAGTTAATTTATCAACTAACATATTTAAAAGTGTAATATATATTTGATAGAGCTTTAATATCTCCTCTCAAGGAGAGATCACTATATCAGTCATCTAAAACATTCAAATATTTATGAAACATATCTATATCATTAGAGGCACAAATGGGATTAATCATTACATAGTTATAGGTAGATTTGGATATAGACTCTTCAGAACCTTAGTCATTAAATTTCATACAAGCTCCTAATTAATTTCGAATTCATAAACTAGGGGAACACAAACAACTAATAAAAATACTCAGTACGTGAAAAGATCCACTCTATATAGCATAATATATATTTAGTAGCACATAAGATATACACAGATTAATTATATAGTTTCTAGACAAGGTTGGGCCTCATCACATTTTGATTACATAACTAGCTAGGGGGATGATTCAACTTCCTTCAACTAATCATCATCCACCTCACCAATTACACCAAGTACCACATAAAAAATATTGTCTTTTTCACCAGATCAATGGACATTCAGATGACCATTTCTTTGCACTCAGAGATTACATCAATCAATATGTTATTAGAAACAACATAGAGTTCACATAGGGGGCATCAGGCCCTCATTTTTCATACTCTCCTAGATCACACTCCTTTATGATAGAGTTATCCCAAGATGTTCCTTTTAAGGAACCATTGGTTACTCATCATATGAGACTTGTGACTTCTAGGACAATTATTTATCAGTGGTCCCCTACATCATAGCCTCAGTAGTGATGGAAACTAATTCATATATTTTAGAATGTACCTCTAGTGTGTATGCCAATTAATTTTTTTTTGAATAATTACATACCTAAAGCCATAATGTTAGTCCAAACACCAATAAAAATATTTATAAACAATTACAAAGCTTAGAATATACCTCTAGTGTGTACACTGATCAAAATATTTTGAAATAACTATCAACCCAAGGGTGCAATTTCAGTTCAACAACTAATAGCCAATCAGTACATAGATCATAAGCCAACTTTAGTTTGCACACCGATAAAAAAATTCAAGTATCTAGGCAACTTAGAGTGTAATTATAGAGGAACAACCAATCAAGGTTTTTGTATCAAAGTTTACATAATTGTCCACTAGTAGTGCAACACAGGTAGCTCCAATTTCATAGTCTTTGTATATACCAACATAACATGAGTAGTATGGTCCTTGGTTCTCTACGTCATCTAGTATAAAATGGGGCATCTCACCATCATAGCATATAAACATATACATATTATGAGATATAAAAAAAAACCATATACCAATGTAATACAAAAACTCAAAATCTCCTACACATATGCCTAAAACATTAATAAAACATATGTAAATCCATTAACATTACCTCAATGGAAACAACATTGTAAACATACAAATTTAGAACAATTACCCAAATTTAAACAAATTAAAAATTATATAATATAACCCAGATCAAAATACCAATAAACATGCCAAATTATATAACAACCATCTATTTATCTATAAATTATAACATAATTTCAATACCAATGTGGTGCATCACTCAATGATGTGAACATGACTACTAGGATCAGCTCCCTCACTCTCACTCTTAGACACACCAAAACTAGAACTAGAGGCCCCACTATCTCAATAATACCTTGATATATGGATACATATAATCTCTCTCTCTCTCTCTCTCTCTCTCTCTCTCTCTCTCTCTCTCTCTCTCTCTCTCTCTCTCTCTCTCTCTCTCTCTCTCTCTCTCTCTCTCTCTCTCTCTCTCTCTCTCTCTCTCTCTCCAAGCATATAGCTAGCTCAACCCTAGACTCAACATATTCCCACTGAGCTTATATGTAGTCATCTACTATATGAGTACTCACCCCACCTAGAGAATCAAGAGAGGGCATGGTCTGCCTCTAAATATCCACACATAACTCATCTCTATCTATTGTTACATTCCTATATGCCACAATTTCTATTACTACATAATCAAATAAATAAACATGCACTCCAACTATACTGGTGACCTCCTCCACTAATCCATCATTCAAAACATCTTTTGAAATATGTTGTGTCAACTCATGAAGCACCAACATGATTGTGACCTCCTAATACTCATCATCTCCTGCACCTATAATTTTACATAAAATTAATGAGAATCTTATTATATAAAAAACATGATCAAAATTAAATAGAACATACAAACTAATTATATAATGTACCATCAATATCCCTCATGCGATCTACATCTAGTATTTCCTCTATGATCATCCCATCTCTCGAGAACAAAGTTGCTTGTTGACAAAATTTTACCCTAGGTCAAATTGGATCAAACATCTTGCATATTAAAACTTGTCATAGGTCCTTTTATGTTTGAATATGTTCACCATGGTCATTAGTAAGGTTAAATTATATCTTGAGGGTCTCATAACATGTCTTAACCTTGATCACTTTTGTCATTTTTTTAATGTATTTTTTTTCAACCTTTTGGTCATACTAAGACATTTGTATGGTTTTTTCACAAAACGACATGTCAAGTCTTAGGATAACATAATTCATATTAGGGAATGTTAGATAATATTTTGAAATTGAAATGTGGTAGGTTCAACATGAAAACTAGAAGATCATCTTCAAAAGGGTATATTTAAGTAGCTATATGGATTATATGACTCATCTAACATGTGTGAATGCTTCAATAAGGTCTCTTGAGATCCCCATAGGTATTTTATATGTTCAAATAGATTCAACACGTTCAAAACTGATCAAAACCAATTTGTCTCTCATATTACTCCCTTGGATAGGTCAAAAAGGGCCATCAATTTTCTCTTGGTACAAAATGGAGAAGAAATATTATAGTGAGTGCATTTGGGGTATGTTAGTTGTCCTTTTTTAATTCCATTTCATGGTTATATTTTAAAGAATTATAATACTTATTGTAGGAAAAATCATTAATAATGTTATCACCTCCAAGCTACCTCCACATTATCAATGGCTCAATTTTCTCATCTATTTACATTGGTCTATGTGAACCAAGTGGTGTATGTGGAATTGCAAAGCATGTTCATACTTTTCATGTTGAATTAAATTGATTTGTCATGTGTGGATATGAATTAATATGCATAATCATCTCATCGTGCTAGAAGTGAGCATCATTAGTTTGTAGCATAATGTTTTATCAATTGTAGTGTTTTATCCTCTTGTGAATGGGTTTAAGTCAAGGCTAACATATTTTCCTTCAACTTCATATAGCATGGTTGATCATATTCTCCACTGAAGGTTTGGAATCAAGAGAACCATGGTTCTAATGTAAGGTATTAGACACTTGCTATAGTCAAGTGACCCCACATAGGCACCTATAGGTTGCTACATAAAAACCCATCATGTTCAAAGCCAAAAGAGAGTCAATTATATGCTATGAAATCTCCTATAAGTCCAGATTACCAATAAAACCCTTGAGATATTCTACCCATTTTATAAGAGGGATAAGTTTTAAAAATAGTAAGACCACTTCTTACAGTCAAACTAGATGGAGACCTATAAGAATGAGAATGCCACATACGCCTGAGACATTAAGGAGGTTGAAAGAGATTCAAGAATGAGGTTTTTTGGGTTCAATCATAACTTAGAGTTTATATATACTTATTAAAATGTTGAAACATCTTCAGACCTCAAGCTAAGACCAAACACTTTATTTCAATGTTCATAGTTGAATAAAATTGATTAATGTGAAGATTTACCTTAACTTATCTAAAAAATCATTCTGATCTATATGATTTCATTCCAAGGTGAGGGTCTATGATGTCTATGTAAGCCTAAATGGATTCATCCTTAAAACCTACCCTAGAGGTCACATTTGAACATGAGAGGAGGCTATTTGGTCAAGATAAACTGATATTTAGTGAAGTTTAAACCCATTCAAGTTTTAACTTTAGGCACTTAGTGAACTAAAATGTTAAGAAACCAAATGAACAATGCAATTTAAAATTAACTCCTAGTGCATTGACATTAAGGACAAGGGCATGGTTTTAAGGAAAAAGTAAGTCCATTCAAGTGTGATATGAACCTAGTGACATCAAGAGTAAATTAAAAGTGAAAACATGGTTCTCAAATATAAATAAGCACCTACATTAATATCTAATAACTTCCCTAATATGCACACCTATAGTATGGCATAGTCACGAGCCAATCTATGTTAGTGAAGGGTGTAATATTGGTTAATAGAAAAAGATATAAGATGGATTAACATGTATAAAACACTAAAAAAATTATGATATCAAACTTTCATGTTATTTTCATAGGTAAAGGAGATAGATCAAAGATTAACTAAGCTGGGTTTCAAATCTCATTCTCAGTCAACCAAACCCTACATACAGTCTTGATAGGCCTATAACT
This sequence comes from Torreya grandis, assembly GCA_037957365.1. Taxonomy (NCBI): domain Eukaryota; kingdom Viridiplantae; phylum Streptophyta; class Pinopsida; order Cupressales; family Taxaceae; genus Torreya; species Torreya grandis. The sequence continues at coordinate 1,336,085 of JARHVA010003468.1, read as the reverse complement.
AATCTTGAGAAAATTTAGTGTTAAGGCCTCTTAGAGAATATTAAAAAAATTAAACTTGGTATAGAGGGTCATAATGACCTAAAAAATATCTACACGGTCTTAGTTTGGCTAGAATCATAGTAAAAATGCCCTCTATTTTGTCACATACCAGAGGCACTCCACAAGCCATGTAGCTATAGACCTAGTACATGAATGATAAAAATGATGAATGGTATATTATTAAAGCACTATGGGAAGATGTATAGGATTATATTTAAGTGAAAAAAAACTTTTGAGAAGCACCTACAGTCATTTTGAATACTTAGAGGTGGTTACAAACTCAAATACACAGTTTATTCTTATGAGACTTAGAACTAGGCATAAACACTTAGTTGTCTAACTACACTAATTGGACCACATGATATTCATAATATGTTTTATATCATTCATAAGAGAGTGTAGGGTTTATAATACCCATTTTTTGTATAAAATACTTCAAATTGGCCATTTTTCCCTAAATTTATCTCAGGGATGTCTATAATGCAAGTAGCTAATTGAGAAGCTATTTTATTTCACTCATATCTATATATAAAATGTGCATGGTGTCTCATAAACATAGGGATAGTTTAGGGGGGTCTCTAAGTAAATCTCAATGGCATTGGATTGAGTATTAAGGCCTTAAATTTTATGAATCATCATTAATAATGTAAATGACCTAAAAACCTCCTAAAACCCTCTGAAGAACTTGATGAGAAATATATGGTGGTAAATTCATACATAATTGGTCAATTTAATTTTAATATGATTTTTAATTGATTGACACTATTTCAATATCCTTGACATTTAATTATTCCATTCTATCACTTATTTAGACCAGTCTAATTCAACATTTTTTATAGGATTTGAAGTGATTTGAAGGTGAAAAATGTAATTAATAGGTGAATCCATTATGGGAGGTGCATAGAGATGTAATATAATTCTTCATAACTCATTCTCACCTTATTCAAGATTGCAAACCCCTCTTCTAATTTTGTTAGTGTAGGTAGTGTTGAATAAGATAATGAGAAACAAGGTGACTACCTAAGTTCAAGACGAGAAGTGTTGTTTGGAGTTATTTTAAGGTATACCTAAAATAATAGAATATAAAGAGGCTCTGATGATGTGTCTCACATCCATATAAAGGTCACCCTAGTGACCAATGTGTGAATTCAAGATAAGAGGGCTAGTGAGTAATTGCAAGGAAGTGAACAACAAGTTTTAAAGAGAAGGTTGTCAATTATGGAGTGTATCATGGCTATCACAATATTATTTCCACCTTATAAAGTTAGAATAAATGTGTCAATTAATTATACAACATTTATATATATTGGTGAACTCCTCATCAAGAAGGGTATTTTCAAGAAAGAGAATGAAGTGTCTGTATGTTAACTTGAGGAAGATGGCATGTTTTAAATGAACACTTGTCCAAGAAAACTTCATGACTTATTTTCCAACTCCTTTTCTTTCATTATAAATAGTTTTCAATACTCTACCTATGCTCTATATATTAAAGACATTTTGGCCTTGTAAAGAATCCATAATTGGTATGGCAAAGCCTTGCTAGTTTGAAATCTTGTTTTACCTTTAAATAAAGTTTTGAATCTAATTTAGTCTCTAAAATTCTTTCATGATTATTTAAAGTAGTACATTTGGATGACAAGTGATTAATGTCTTCTCTTTTCATCCATTTTTCTCTTATATGCATTGTGTGAGTATAATTTCTTCTAAATGATCTCATGAAGTGTATATGTTTGTTAGGTGTTTTTTGAAGTGTGAAGGAGATTATAAGTGTCTAATATCAAACCTCATAGTTACCCACCTTTGGATATCCATATAAATATACCTATATGTAGAAACACTTATGTTATAACATTGAGTTGAGATTAGTTTTAGCAGTTTTCTTTCTTAGTGCAAATGCAAGTATGTTTGTGGATTTATCTTTGGTTTATCACCTTCATTAGTATATGTTGATTTTATATTTCCCTCTTCCATTTTCACCCCCAATATTGATTATTATAGTGTATTTTGTGAGCCTAAAATATATTTCAATGGAGATATCCCTTTAATTTAGAGATATATATCTTGTAGCAACTTATCTATATGCAGAGATAGTTCCATGTTATCCCAATTTTAAGATGGTGTCCTTGACTTATCTAGGGTGAAAATTTGGGATATAATATTTCTATCACACTTGGTGGGACATGAAGTCTTAGAAGGTTGTTTAAGATGTATGTTGATCTTGATATTAAGTAAACTATAATAGTCCACATCGTATCGTATCTGGCAACTCCAACAATTGAACCTTGGTGGAAAAATAGTGCAATATTTCATTCCTAAGGTAAAATTAAGGTCTCTTACCTAAGGCATTACTTTTTAAATCCAAAATCTTCCTCATTATTCATAAAAATAAAAAATATTTACTAACACCCATCCCTACCTACATAAATCCTACCTTACTCATGAACCTATAATAAAGTTTTTGATTAGACCATTCTTACAAAGTCCTAAAGTTAACATGGAAAAGAACTTACCTTTTGTTAATTTCAATGGCTATTGTCCTCTAATAATTTCCCATTATGATGGAATTACCATATATGCCCTAAAAAGTGTTCCCTAATACATTGGTGAGACTATAATTACCCCTATTGAACATATTAGAAATATTGCTAACTTATGTAATATACATCACATCATTGAGAGAACATAGCCATTAGTTTGTTGGTTGTATCTTTCAAGGAGAAATATCTTGATTGGAATGGTACATTGGCCCCTTAATATATCACCATATGGGATGAGTTGGGAGATTCTTTAAGGAGGATATTTGAGGACAAGAGTGACAACTTGTCATTGACTAAGTAGTTGACTAGAAAAGGGACAACACATCAATAATTTAATCAAAACTTCAATACATGATTTTATAATACATGGGATAGGATCCAAATATTGGAAAGAACTATTGACCATCATGATTTCCTCTACTATATTAAGGGTTTTGACTATGATATTTCAATGATGATATAATATATGGGAAGTAATACTTTGCCTAATGCTTATAAACTGACCATTAGGGTAGATAATTATTTGATTTAGGCTAGAAATATTACCCCAAGACCTCCCATTCATATATTCCCTAATTTATAGACCCCTACACCTACTCTTACTCCCATTCCAACACCAAAGAATAAATATGATACCCCTAGTTAGCCAATAAAATCCAATGAGGCATAAAGAATGAGGGATATTGATAAAGATATTTTAGGTCTCAAAAGGGTCATTCAAAAAAAAAAGTAATCACTTTCCAAAGACACTATCATCATAATAAATCTTACCCAAACTATCAATGTAATAGACCAACCTTCCAAGGTCATACTCAAGGTCAAGGGCAACTAGTTCAAGCAAATTCACACAATGGTCATAATCCCAATGTTCATTCAAACATAGAAGCATTAGTTCCCATTTAAAACAACCTTGTAAAATATCATGATGGTTAACTTTCATGGGATCAACCTCATGATCCATCTACCTATTCCAATGAATCCTTCAATCAAGCCTTCATGGTAAGTTTAGGAACTATATTAGCTATGACTCAAGATGAGGTAATAAATGGAGGAGAGACCAATGGGAATATTGATCAAGTGGGGTATAAATTTGTAAATCAGCAACAAGATGACTCATGTGCTATGAATTATTAAGGGCATACAAGAAAATACTAAAGTCTTATAGCAACAAACAAAAGGGAAAAGAGAAAGTCAATTAAGAAGGTTTATCAATGAATGTTAAAATATATTAAAGTTAATATATCTAATGTAGTCCCAAATGTACAAATTGATCAAATAATGCAGAATGTTAAGAACTCTCTTACACCTCAAAATTATCAAGGTATAGGTAGTATTAGTCTTACTAGTGGAAAAGCTAAGTTTAGTGGCTCTTTCAATAACATTATATAGAAGATGAAGAAGTCTTATGTGAATGTGTCAATGTGGGATACATTAGAAATACCTAGATAAGTAGACATGTTTCAAGAAGATATGTCCAAAATAAATTTGATAACCAAGAAACCTAATGGGAAGGAGATAGCTTGACAAAAACTTTGAAGCGTAGTGAAGTGCAGTCAAACAAATTTGAGAAAGTAGACAAACCTCCTCCATTCTATCTCTTGATCATCATTGGAGATGATTTAATTCACAATTATCCTATTGATAATGGAAAAATTACTTGTGTCATGCCCAATAAAGTAGCTGATAAGTTAAACTTGAAGTGTGAACCTCATTTTAAGGGAGTGATACAAATATATGGGTCAACTACCAAGATAATTGGCATAATCAAAGGGTTGTAACTTGTTCTTAATGCTTATTATAATTTCACCATTTCCCAACATGTTGTGGTTATAAATGTGACTCCTCATTTTTCACTTTGCTTATCAATAGAGTTAACTACTAATATTGGAGGATACCTAACTTTAGATTGGTCCTAGATGGGTTTTAGTATTAGTTATGGTGCTAAGGTGTCAATTAAATCAAAACATCTATCTATTTTTCATGTAGAGAGATATGTACCTTATACATCTAACATGATTTACAATATCAATGATGAAGGAGATCATCCTAGTGATCAAGAACCTCTAACACTTCTTGATGGAATTCTAACTTTTACCTTGATGAATGGGGAGATAAGAAGTATGGATTTTAAGAAACATGACTTAGAACATACATTTTCAATGAATAATGTGATGGAAATATTGAGGAATATTTGTATGATACTATATAACAAGTCACATGGGGAAATTATCTCTTGCACATGGATGATGATGTTCATATCCTAGTTGTGACAAAGCATGATAGTCTTAGTGAGCAGTTAGTTTTGCTTTCCAAGGAAGAAAACACTCATTATCATGAACCTCATGAAGAGGTTGATGATATGTGGCAATAATTCAATGACATTTTGAAATATTTTAAAGAGGTAATAAAGTCTTCAACTATTTAAAAGGAATACAAACCTATTGATTAGGCCAACCATATTATTAATAAACACAAGGAAGAGTATGAAGTGTTCTCCAAGAAAAAAATAACCTTGGTAGACCATGAAGTGTTTGATGATCATAAATAAGAATTCCTTGATAACTCCCAACAATATACATATCATAATTTAAACACACTTGGAGTTGGGAAAAGTTTCATGAACACCAATGATTACATTGAGGAGTGTTAAGTGAAAATGACAAAGAATAATCAAGATGAAAAGTTATAAAAACCTCTAAGAGAGATAGATGGAGTGCTCATGAAAGATCCAAGTGATAAATTTTCAGTAAATATAAGCTCCAATAGGGGTAATCCTTTTAACTATCTCTATAAGAAAGTTTTCATTCATGAGTATACATCACATGAGGATTTGTTTTCATGGAGTAGAAATGATGATAGAAGCATTATCTTTGACCCTGGTTGAATCAGTGAAGATTTTTCTTTCAATTTAAGTACTTTGAGTTATTTTAAATATTAATGTAGGTGTGTTTGTGTTTTCCTTTGAGTTTTTTTTGTGTTTTCCCTAAGTGATTAGAGAGGACAAGTATGTTTATTTTGTTTTTCTTTTGTGTGTGTTTATATTATGTTATGATTGGTGTGATTTTAAGGTATTTTTAGAGCCATATCAATATAAATTTTAGTGTATGGGTGAATCCATTTCCAAATGATAGTATAAGGTAATTGGTCCTTAGTATTACAAACATGCTACCCCATACAAGTAATCAAAATGTTCACCAAATTTCACCATGTGTCAAATTGGGTTGAAAAACCTGCATATTAAAAAATTTCATAGGGTTATTATAGGTTATATTATATTAAACATGGTCATTAGTAAGGTTAAATTATATCTTTAGGGTCACATAACATGTCTCAACCTTTGTCACATTTGTCATTTGTCTTAATGTTATTTTTTAGCCACCTTTTGGTCATCCTAATGAAGTTGTATGTTTTTTTCACAAAAGGAAAAATTTCAAGGCTTAGGATAACATACATCATATTAGGTAATTCCATATAATAGTTTGAAACTAAAATGTGGTAGGTTAAATCTTAAAACAAGAAGATCATTGGTAAAAAGGGTAGTTTTTGGTATTTGTATGGACTGTATGACTCATCTAGCACATGTGAAGGATTAATTAAGGTATAGTGAGATCATCATAGGTATTTTCTAGGTTCATGTAGCTTCAATAGGTTTATAATTTATAAAAATATTTTATATCTCCTATCACTCCCTTGGATAGGTCAAAAAGGGTCAACAATTTTCTCTTGGTATAGACTAGAGAAGAAGAGTCAGAGTGAGTTCACTTGGGGGATGTTAGAAGTCCTTGTGAAATTTAATTTCATGGTTATATTTTCAATATTTATGGTCCATACTATGTGAAAAATCATTAATATTGTTAGCATCTTCAAGTTGTGTGCACATTCCCAATGGCTCAATTTTTTCATCTATTTGGATTGGTTTATGTGAATCAAGTGGTGTATGTGGAATTGAAGAAAATGTTAATAATTTTCATGTTGAATTCAATTGATTTGGAAAGTGTGGATATGAAGGAATAGGCATAAGTATCTCATTGTGATATAAGTGAGCATCATTGATATACAAAACAATGTTTTATTAGTTATATCTTTTTCTCCTTTAAATGGCTTTAAGTCAAGGGTAACATGTTTTTTTCAATTTGATAGATCATGGTTGATCATATTCTCCATTGAAGGTTTGGTCTTAAGAGAACCATTGATGGAATGTAAGGTCTTAGACACTTTATACAACCAAGACACCCTGCACATAAACCTATAGGTTGATACATGAAAACCAATCATGTTCAGACCCAAAATAGAGTCAAGTACATGATTTAAACACTACAATAAGTCTCAATTACCTATAAATCCAATGAAATATTATTCCCATTCAAAAGAGGGATAATTTTTCCAAATAATGAGACCACTTTTTAATATCAAACCTAGATGGATACCTATAACAATGAGAATTCCACACAATCTTGAGACATTGAAGAGGTTGAAAGAGTTTTGAGAATGAGGATTTTTGGGCCTCATCACAAGATAGAGTTCATATCTACTTGTTGAAATGGTAAAAAATCTCCAAACCTCAACATAAGATCAAACACTTGAGTTCAATTTTCATAGTTGAATAAAGTTTATTAATGGATATTTTTACTTTAACTTTTCCAAAAAAGGATTTTATTCTATACAATTTTATTCCAAGGTGAGTATCTATGAGGTCTGTGTAAGCCTAAATGGCTTCATCTTTATAGCCTAGGCCTAAAGGACACATATGAACATGAAAGGATGTTTTTTGGTCAAGATAAATTTATTGTGAGTGAAGTTTAAATTGAGTCATGTTTCTAATTGAGACACTTAGTGAACTACAGTGTTAAGAAACCAAATCAACAATGCAATTTACAAGCAACTCCTAGTGCATTGATGGTAAGGACATGGGCATGGTTTCAAGGTAGAATTAAGCCCATTAAAGTGTGATATTACCATATTTAATTTGATAGGAAATTGAAAGTGAAAACATAGTGATAAAATACATATATCCACCTATAATAATCTCTCATAACTTCTCTAATATTTAAACCTATAGTTTGACATAGTCACATACCAGTCTAAACTAGTGAAAGGTACAAGTTTGGTTGATAGAAAATGATATAATATGGATGAACACATATAAAACCATATGATAATGATGATATCACACTTTCATGTGATTTTCATAGGCAAATGAGATAGATCAAATCTAAACTAAGATGTGTTTCAAACCTCATTCTTAATCAACCAAACCCTGCATACAATCCTAATAGGCCTATAACTAGTCTTGACAACAAGTAGTGTTAATGAATATTATATCATAGTCAAAAATTGAAACTTTGTATAGAGGGATATCATTACCTAAAAAATATATCCATAGTCTTAGTTGGGCTAGACAAATAGTGTAAGTATCCTCTATTTTGTTTCAGACTAGAGGCACTCCATAAGTAATGTACCCACAAACATAGTACATGAATGATAAATAGGATGAATGGCATAGTATTGATAAATTTTGATAATATGTATAGGATTTAATTGAATATAGAAAATGTTTTTAGGATAACCTATAATCACTTTGAACACTTAGAGGTGGTTACAAACTCAAACACATAGATTATGCTTGTGAGACCTAGAACTAGGCACAAGACCTTAGGTGTCTAGTTACACTCATTTTACCACATGATATTCATAATGAGTTTGAGATAATTAATAGGAGAGTGTATGGTTTATAAGACACATTTTTTATAGATAATAACTCACACTAGTCATATTTAGCCTAAATCTCTAAGGGGTGTCTAGAATGCAAGCAACGAATCAAGAAGCCATTTTCTTGCACTCATATATGTATGTATAATGTTCATGGTGTCTTAATAACTTAGGGATAGTTGAGGAGGGAATTTAAATAAAATTTAGTAACATTGGTTTGAGGTTTAAGGCCTTAAATTTTATGAATCATTGTTAACAACCTAAATGATCTAAAACCCTATCTAGAACCCAATGAGAAAGATATGGTGATAAATGAATAAATAAGGGGTAAATTGACCTAGAATATGTTTTTTAAATGATTTTAAATCTATAAATATCCTTTAAATTTATTTATTATGTACTATCACTTGTATAGATAGGAGTAATTCTATGTTTTTTAAAGGATTTGAAGTGATTTGAAGGTGGAAATGAGAATTGCTAGGTGAAATACATTGTGGGAGGTGTGTAGAGATGTAATAAAACTCCTCATACCTCATTATCAAATCATTCATTATTTTAAACCCTTTACTAAGTTGGTTGTTATAGGTAATGTTGAACAAAAGAATGAGAAACAAGGTGACTACCTAAGTTGAATACTAGAAGTGTTGTTTGGAGTTATTGTGATGTCTAACTAATGGAATAGAAGATACATAGGATATTAATATGTGTATCACATCCTTGAAATGGATATCCTTAAGAATATATAGGTCACCCTTGTGACAAGTGGGTGAATTCAGGACTATAGGGCTAGTGAGTAGCTCAAAGGAACTGAACAAGAAGTGTCAAATATAAGGCTATTAGTTATGGAGCATATCATGAAAATTAGAATATATTTTTTGAATTATAAAAGTAGATTATATATTTCAATGGATACTATAATATTTTTGGATAATTAGTTAACTCCTCATCAAGAAGGGTAGTTTCAAGAAGGAGAATAAAGTGTCTCTATGCCAACTTCAGGAAGATTATGTGTTTCAGAAGGAAACTTGTCCAAGACAATTTCATGACATGTTTTCCAAATCCTTATCTTGAATTATAAATAGTTTTCAAGCCTTAACACTTGGAATGATGACTCTTAAACATCAATTCTCTCTCCTCTCCTATGCTCTATATATTCAGGCCATTTTGGCCTTTTAAAGAATTGATAATTGGTATGGTGAAGCCCTACTAGTTTGGCATATTGTTTTGATTTTGAATAAAGTATTGAATATGATTTAGTCACCTAAATTCTTGCATAAGTATGTTAAGTAGTCCATTTGGATTATAATTGATGAATGTTTACTCCTTGCTTCCATTTTACTCTTGTATGTATTATGTGAGTAGAATTTCTTGTAACAGGTCTCATGAAGTGTATATTTTTGTTAGGTGTGTTTTGAAGAGTGAAGGAGATTAGTAGTGTCTAATATTAGAACTCATAGTTACCCTCCTTTGGATATACATATCAATCTACCTCCATGTATAAAAACTTATGCTAGAATAACATTGAGTTGAGATCACTTTTAACAGTCTTCTTTTTTAGTGCAAATGAAAGTATGTTTGTGAAGTTATATTTGGGGTATCACTTTATTTAGTATAGGTTGATTTTATGTTTCATTATTCCATTTTCACCCCCAATAGTGATTATTATAGTGTATTATGTGAGCATTAAATATAGATCAAGGGACCTATCCCTTCAATCTAGAGATCTATCTCTTGTAGTAACTTGTCTATATGTAGAAATAGTTCCACATTATCCCAAATTTGAGAATGTCTACTTGAATTATCTAGGGTGAAAATTTATGATATAAAAATTTCAACTTGTGATTAATCCACTAGGATGAGAAGGCCTTTATCACTTTAACATCATCCACATCTATTACCTCAATCTCTAGATCTCACTATCTCATTAGCATAAGAGTTATCTAAATAATCAATGGCTTATGCCTACTCCCCAGCCTCAAAGGAGCCCATGAACTCCTAAAAACCACTACCAATGTTTTTATCACATATTTTATAACAAAAAAATATCAGTTAACCCTCTCATACTAGAACTACGTATATACATTATATTACTAATCATATATCCAACAACTCACTCAAACCTACCTCAATTGTGTTCTATCCTCAGACCATCCCTGATAACCCCTATAAGGTCTCCAAAAAGTTTCCTTTACTCTTATATTATCTAGTAACTAAAAAAACTAGGTATTAATCCTCCTCATAGCATTCCCTATCTCAGTCCATCTACCTACTAATATTTGTAGGTGAGACCATCCATCCTATGGATGTGCCACTGGCCTGCTCATAGTTGTATGCTTGTATGCCAAATAATGCAATAGTGTAAATGAAACAATACCTCCACCACCCATATATTGTGAAAATTAGTATATGTCCCTATATATATGAAATATCATGGTTTGAACCTAAAAATATATTATGCCATGATGCTTGATTTCATACACTATCTTGTGCATCTTATATAAAATAGAAAACCCACTCCTATCCATGGTAATAAATGATGGTAATAGCACCTATATAAACATATGAAATCATGGAACATCATACATAACAATCAGGGTCAATATTATGTCACTCTAAATATTTGTGTGGTGAGTACCTACAATCATAGTAGAAAAGTGCCTAGATATTCACAATATATATCACACACTAGTATCCTTATGTAATATAGCCCACTACTCAAAAATAAGAAACCTTAAGTTATTATATACATCCTAAAATATCATGGTCATGTATCCCATTGGTAACCTTAATGCACATATATCAGAATTACACTTCTCACATAGTGCAGTGATCATATGCTTGTCCTAGAGCATAGGCTCTAGGAAAGCAACATGTCACAACCTTGCTCTATCAAGCAAATATATCTACAACTTAGATAAGGGTAAAACTTGGATAGTCTCCATCATCTAACCAACATGGAACTCCCTCATATAGTCATCAACCTTTAAAAAATTCAACCAAATATAGCATTAGTAAAATAAAAACAAATACCAAAAAATAACCACACAAATTAGAAACTAGTCAGCAACCCTGAGCACCATATATGGGGCCTATAGGACACTATCACTACCTATAGGATAGTATCACCACACTTTGGACACTAGTGCCATAAATTGGACACTAATACCTAGAGTGGGATAGTAGTGCCACCTTCCCTACAATAGGCTAGAATACCCTTTCTCCAAAAAAATATGAAAAATAGATAATAAGAATGATTCAACATAGAAAAATCTAGGGTCCTTTATTAGGTTAATCTCCTTTTCATCCTAAATAAGTGACTTGACCTCCTCATAATGTGATAACCTAGCGTCTCATCTCCTCAACATGTTTCTCTCTCTGAGACTCAAAATTATTCCTACTCAAAAGATATAAATGAATTGATAATGATTCAAAATGACCTAATAAATTCATAACTCACCCTATGCCACCATATTAAGGTTGCCCCTACATGCCAATTTTGATAATTAATACAACTATCTTGTTCTTGACATATCTCAAAAATTGTAACTCTAATTTATGAATCATTTGTTGCACATGGGACTTGATACTGATATACTTTGCCCCATATTGGTAAAACCAATACTCTAATCATTTTCAACACTAAAAAATGACAAAAAAAAATATATTATATTAACTATATAATGGACCATGTATGTATACAACTACACACTATATATTAAACTCTTACACAATCAATACATTATGTAAACCTAATACAACATCAAACTTGCCAAGTAAACATTAGTAAAATATATCTGTACCACTTTTGGCCACATATCCTCCTTATAGTATTGTCTCTCTCAAAAAAATGAGGGAAAATATGCATAGATTATTTTAGACACATAGAGTTACATTCAAATTTTTAGACACATAAGCATCCAAAGTCATATATTATCAGAGATACACACATACAAGTCTACATAGGTTTACATGGGCAATCAATTACACAACTTATTCAAATGATATAGACATATAGGTTTATATAGTTTTACATAGGCATTTATTTTCAAAACTTATTCAGATTATATACATAGACATCTCTACACAGGTTTACATAGGTATTCAGTTACAAAAAGTTTTAGAGATATAGATATTTAGGTTTATATAAGTATTCAGTTACATAATACTTTTAGATTATATAGACATACAAACATAAATGTATAAATAGTTATTTAGCTATACACTCCACATAGATATACAATTTTGACATAGGTATACCAATTCATTCAAATATTCAAATACACAACTACATCACTTAGATATCAAGCATAGGGGACATGATGCAGAGTTCATGTTCTTGGTTCCCATTTTCATATTTACCAGATTACACTATTATAATCACTAATTTGGGTCACAAGGTCATCTATATTAGTTGATCCATATTATTACACCAAACTTAGTTTACATTACTCAAAGTTAGAGTGGGTGAAAGTGAGACATGCATCTCCAAACCTTTAGTTTACATTACTTAGATTATGAGTGGGGGAAAGTGATCCTTGATTCTCCATACCTTAAATTTACATTACTTAGATTTAGAGTGGGGGAAAGTGATTCTTGTTTCTCCACACATTAAGATTACACACTAAGTTTTAGTATACGGGCATTTATAGTACATGCTTCCTTTCATATATTAAAATTCAATTTTCATCCAATTCTCTAGCCAAGAAGTTGGACAAATCTAGATTGCATTCACATAGGTAAGTACATGTGTGCATTTATATTTTATTTTACTCTAGTAATTTTATTTCATTGAATTATTAGAATGAAAGGAGGGCAAATGTAAACACCCTAATTTGGTAAAGTAACCCCAAGTACTATGTATTTTGTTGTTCTTTCACACAAAGGGTCTTAATGATGGTTATAATCCTAATTTTCATGGTCATCTTTAGTCTTTGATCTTTATTATGCTTTATTATCCCTATTTTTGACAACCCTAATAGTCACAGGTCACTTTTTCCTAGTCTTAGGGGCCCATAGCCCCTCATCCCTAATTTTTTCTCTATTTTGAGGCTTTAGACATTAAATCCATTTTTAATAATATAGCTCCACATAGAACTATTATCCACTTTTGACTTCAGTGTCTGATGGGCCTTTTCACCCATGTTTGAGTCTTAACCCCTCTATGACCCTTCTCTTATGTTTTTTATATCTTTTTCAGGACTTGTCTACTAATGAACATGGTATTTTATTCCAAACAAATATCCTCATATATAAATATCCTCACAAGGAATTTTATATCTAACACTTACTATTTTGGCACTTATTACAAAAAAATTAGTTAATAGTATAGATCAAATACTTTGCATACTACTTCGCATTCACACTTAGACATTTTCATGCTTGATCAAAGAAGGGCCTAGGCAAAATTCATCTTAACATATTATGTAAGTTTATGGTACACATTCCCTAAAGGATAACTACACACAATTTAAGACCCCTAACATTAGGATTATTATAGGTAATAGTCAGGATAATAGGGGTTCTACTTTGTGTTATTGTAACATCCCATAACCTAATTTTTCATTTCCTTTTGCATTTGATTATTTCATGTGTGTAGGTATTCATTAAGTGTTTAGATAATAATCAACCAAAATAGTTGATTCAAATGAACACCCACATGATATTAAATCACCTATAAGACCCTAAATAACTCTTTTAACTTCTTTAAAAGTTATAGACATTCACTATAGGAGGAATACTAGTGTTAGTTTTCGACACTAGTACCATATTACACTACTATCCTAACGGGAGTGCTAGTATTTAGAGTTATATCTTGAAAAATAGTCAATATATGAAACATTCCTCTCTATCTACTTAGTAGTCTCCATTATTCAGATCTATGAGAAATTTTGTGTATATCTAGATAATTCCACCTTCTCTTTATATTTACTATTTTTGGAAAGTTACATAGAATCAATAAATCTCAATCTTATTCTATATTAACAATAGACCCAACCCTTTAATTTATCTTAATATTTACATAGTAAAACCCTAAAAGGTTAAATCACTCACCTTTATTATATCTCGATTCTTCTCCTTAGCTTGATATGTCTAATTTTGTATCAAAAAAATAGCAAAAGTTCAAAAATTCATAAACAAATGGAAATTAAATTCTACATGAAGACATCTCAAAAAATCTAGCCACTATCCACTCACCATAATATGCCACATTAAGGGGATGTTCTTTCCAATTTTCAGTTAAGGCACATGGTGGCTCTTTTAGACTTTCGTGGTTGATTCTAGGGTTATCTCACCTCAATTTTCATTAGATTTTAGTCAAAGTAATTTAATAGAAGATGTCTCAATTAACCACTAGGCAATTTAGAAGTTGGATACAAATCTTATGGTTAGGAAAAAAAAGTTTCATTAACAAATATTAAAATTTAGCTACCTAAAAATATGCTAAGTCAATAAAGGTGGAATATTTTACTTATAATTAATTTATTAACGGTTTAATAAAGGTTAAGGTGTTGATTAGTGATAAAACCATGATTGGCATAGTATGTTTCCTTCTTGGCCCTTTTCCTATTCCTACAAACTCAATACACACATCGAATTCCTCTATCCCAATAGCTGAAGCTATGAAATTAGATCAAACAAGGTATTAATTCAATTGATAATAACCCAACATTCACAAAATATCACATTCACATAGGTAATTTGACTTTGATATACAATTTATTACCAATTTATCAACTTAGAAGTAAAAAATCAAATGTGATTTAAGTCAATATATCTCATTTATATAATTAATTATCATAAGGAGACATAATCATAGCATCATACTTTCATAAGTGATAAATAAAAACATGATTGATAATAGGTCTTTCCCATGGTTCCAAATACATGAAAAGCCTTCTTAAATCCTTGCACATCTCAACTAGATGTGACTTAAAAACATAATTTAATAATCATAGCATATGATTCATGGTTCCATAATTATCTTTCCCAAAGATGTTATCAGATCCAAGTTTCTCTCTAAGTTAAAAAACATATTTGATTCATGGTTTATTATGATTTTTATTTGATTAACTATTGTTTGATTAATCTTTATGTCATATGCTAGTTATGGGATAGTTATGCATTGCTTAATTTACATGATTGGTTTTCTATGAGATATTTGTACTTTTATATTATATACATCATGATCATATTAATAAGTTTATAAATTAATATTTTATGGATATAATGATGTTTCTAGATAACTACCTTCATTTTTGTGAGGTGGATGTAGGGAAGATCCATCCCTCAAAGTGTGATGGAGGGAGAGCATTATAGGAGAGGGTGGTATAGATGGGGATGTTGGGGGATGATAGAGAGTGAAACTAAAAACCCATGAACATGCCACCCTAGTATATCATATTTTATAATTAATTATTTGAGTTAGATAGTTATGGTATACTTTGTTTTGTATTATGATCTTTTGTGTTCTCAAATCATTTTGTGTGATTATGTGATTTTACTAATCTTATTGATATTGATGTTATTAGTTAGTTCATTTGTTAAATCTGTATTTAACTAGTTAAAATGATTTAATACGGTGTTGTATATTGTTAAATATTCATTTAAAAATGCCTACATGGATTCTTTGTTACAAATAATCAATGTATGTTATTACATATTTGAGTTCATTTGTTAGTGACTATTTATGTTTAAAAGGTTACTATTATCAATTTTAAACCTTTAAAAGACATAATGAATTATATATTTTTTGTTTAATATTAATGTAATACAAGGTGTTATAGAATAATATCATTGTGAAGAAATTTTTTAAATGTCATTTTGTTTGCTTAATTGTTTAATAAGGCCTATGTTAATCATTTAAACCTAGAGGGTCAACATATAAGTTTGAGTTTGAATGCATAATGTTTGAGTTGGATGACTTGGTAAAAATTAACAATAATCTTATAAATCCATATATGCTTTAACCATGCTATATAGTCATTATGTTAATTATTCAATATTTGATTTTGCATGAAAAGATAGTGATTATTGACTTGTTGATGGTAGACATTACATGGAATAACATTAGAGATTATGACTTGTTGTTTACCCATTTTGTAAATTAAGTGAAGTTGATGTTTAAGTCAAAAGGTATACAAATATTTTATAAATGATATATAATTATTATTTTAAATAAATCATTGGAAATTTTGAGATGATTAGGGTTTCTAATCACTTGACTCTAGGTTAACCATAATTCTTAGAAAAAATCATGATGGAAGTTTGGATGTTGTCTACATGAGAAATGGTGGTGGACTACAACTTAGTGGGGGTTCTATTGAGCTATTTTTCCATGCATATTTTTAGTCAATTTTGTCTTCTATGAATGGAGGAAAAATTCTTATCAAGTAATGTAATGGAAATGAATAAAATGAAAGAGGAGGACTGGGAGGTATGCATATGGGTATTAGTAGGAAGGAGAAAAATAAAAAGGAATTCAGAATAAGGAAGGGATTCATCTTTCTTTTAAAAATAGTCATTTTTTATAGGTTAGTATTGTACTTAAATTCCTAAGTGATAATGTATGATGGATTTATTGAAAAAATTGATTTGGGTTAATGGGTTTCATTTATTTTTAAAAGAGTTTAAAAAAAATAAAAGGGGTTGTACATAGGGCCCTGTGGATGGCTTGACCATCTATAAGAACCTACATCCAACCCCATAACCCAAAGGGAAAGGGGTAGGGATGTAGGTTTTCACCAAATTTATATACACCTCTGTAAAATATTTGTCTTTAACCCTTTATAAATTAAAAAATCCTAGTGAATTCATTGATTGTTTACTACGTTTTTATGGCATCTTGATAAGGTCTTATTATCAAGGTTAGATTTTCAAACTAGTCATCAGACATAAACATTAGTGCTCAAACTTATGAAAAATACTATATGGGTTACATGGAGTTCAACTATGTTTTACTATATTGAGATTTTGTTTTGGATAAATAGTTTATATGTTTTTATAACCTATTGACTATGTAATAGTATTCATACGTAATGTGTTTTTAAAACATATTGACTATGAAATAGTATATAAACATTATGTATTTTAAAAATTTGTATGATATGTAAAAAATATATATACATTGGCATATGCATATTTATATATTTGGCTTAGTGTTTGATAAATTTATATATACATATATATGAATTTGTATATATAGATACAAATGTATAAACAAAGGATCAGGGATTAATTTAAATTCTATTGGTAAAGATTTAACATGATTTGTTACGGTTATGGATATATACTTAATGTTATTATTAAAATCCTATAGCTTATATTATCAAATGATTTTTTAGTTTATCTAGTATATAATGACTTGGTAGAATTGTGTTTATCAATTGAACTTTATATTCAGATACTGAGTATGTTTTAAGGCTGAGTTATAGTTATAATTTTTGACTATATATTTACTTATATAAACAGATATGTAAGTTTGAGTTAGAGGAGATAATTCATAAATTAAATAAGTTTTTTAGTCTCTATGCAAACCAATTTTGTAATATAATATATATGAATTGGTTTTTGAGTTTCAACTTTACCATTTTATGGATTGTGTAAACTTTGGAACTAAGATACATAGTCATAGATTTCATAATATTTGATATAAAATGATTGTGTGTATGTATTTGATCTTATTTAAATGCAAGTGAATCAAATATTAATATTAATTGATTTGATTTGAGTAATTTGAATAAATGAAAATTTGAGTGCAAAGGGTTAGTGTGTATGAATGAAGATTCACATGAAATTTTGTGTGTTTCTAGTCAAACAAGTATATTGATTTAGTTTACAAAAAGGTTTAGGGACTATTTTTTTAGTTGGATGTATACTTATAGTATACATAATACTCTTAAGCTAATTTATAGTGGATGTATTATTAGAGTGTACTATATACAATAAATTATTTACACTGTATTGAAACTAGTACTTGTGAATTCAAAAAATATGCATATAAGTGGTCTAAGTTATACATTTGTGATTATGTAATAGAATTCAAAATGATTATATATATATATATATATATATATATATATATATATATATATATAAGGTTTATAGTTGTGTTATGCTTGAAAACATTATTACCATAACCATGTGAAAATGGGTGTCTGTATATATTTAATGTTGTATAAAAGTATTAAAATAATGTATTTAAGAGTTTTAAATATAAATCATATATATATATATATATATATATATATATATATATATATATATATATATATATATATATATATATATATATATATATATATATATGGTTTATAGTTGTGTTATGCTTGAAAACATTATTACCATAAAAGTGTGAAAATGGGTGTCTAGATATATTTAATGTTGTATAAAAGCATTAAAATAATGTATTTAAGTGTTTTAAATATAAATCATGTAAGATAATTTTGGGTTGTATTTTGTTATATATGTGAAATATGAACACATAAATAAGCCTGTGTTATAATGTTTGTTTTGGGGATGAAATATCATTCTAAGTTTCTTTGTGATTAGAGTGATTGGTAGTCTAGATAAAACATTACCTAGATTCTATGTTAAATTAAGGATTATTTTTTATTTTATTTATCATTTAGGAATAAACTAGATGATATATGATTAAATACATTACACTTGATGGACTAAATGTGTATATTAAATATTTCTATACTTAGTGTATTTTTATTAGCTAAAGAGAAATATTTTGAATGAATCTATTATCTTTTTTATATTTTAACTGAATCTCACTTTCATGACTCTAAATAAGTAATAGATAGATTCCACTAGCTTAATTAGCACCATTAATGCAAGATGAGGTGTAATCCAATTGATTGGTGTGTATGAAATTGACTAATCCTAGAGATCTTTAATTATTGAAATCTTTGACCAAAGTAATGTTTTAATTAAACATTGTAATTTCATATGTTGATATAGTTTTCATATATTTGATATATCATGTTATAACAGATTTATTTATGATACACATTATGTATTAGATATCTACAACACACGGGTTATGGTTTGTCACTCTAGATTCCTATACCATCATTATCTACCCATGCATGAAGGGAGGGTCATTCCCTTATTATAAGATAGTGTGGGGGATCTCTGGTCTATGGTTGGTGTGGAAAAACACTTGAATGATGCTTTCCCTCCCATCTGGAGTAATACACTAGAGACTACATTTCAGATTATAGATTGATACTTGAGTTATGGAGACTCATACTCCATGGAAATTTATGTCATGTATTATATTTTAGATATTATTTATTATTAAAAAGTGTAATATTTATTAATTATACTTCTACAATAGTGGCTATAATTTTGTATAATTTATGGATGAAATTATACTATTTCATTAATGATTTAGATGCAATATTTATTAATTATTTAACATTATTGATAATTGTTATATCTATTCATGGTGATCCTTAGCTAAGTGGATTATCTATAAAAATATTGGTGAACTAAATTAATGTAGTTAGTTAAAGATCACTAATCATATTTTTCATGGTGAAATATGTATGATCAGTATGTGTAATTAATTTTTAAAAATTACTATATTATAATAAAACCCAATGGGGTTGTTATATTATGGTAGTAGAGTTAGGGCTCAAACTCTAGGACTTAATGTGTCCTCTAACACAAACTTATTCTCTAGATAAGTTTTAATAATAATGGTGAACACTAGACTACGAGATGAGGGTACTTAAAATACCCAACCCACTTTTGATCCAAATCAATTTTCCACTAAGAAATATACAAAGTTGGACCAAATACTCATAACCTTTCAATATAATAGTGACTAAATTGTATCCCTAGAATAGGAAGTACATGGATATGAAGAGGAGAATGCTAAGGAGGAACCTGAAGAGCACCCTAATGATAAAGAATGTCTTCAAGATCAGATCCAAGATCAAGCACCATAGGATGCAAGAGTTTAAGTAGCTATGGAGTTGTCATGTGATATGGAGAAGGTAAATCCACCTAAGTTTGATGGAACTATACTAAGAGATGGATTTGAAGCGTGGCTAATAGAAATGGAAAAATATTTTAAGATTCAAAATTAATTTAAAGTCAAAAAAGTAGTCTGAGGAACATATTAGCTTATTGGTGAAATAATAACTTGGTGGGAGAATAAGAAGCTTAAAATGAACCTCAACTCAACCATGACCACTTTGGAATAGTTTTTGACATTTTTTAGTCATGATGGATTCTGAAACTATACTTTAATCAAAAGCTTACATATTTTTAGAATTTCAAGCAAATGTATTTATCAGTGAATGAATACTAGGAGAAATTCACCAAGATCCTTAAATATTTACCTCAATATCAAGTGGATGAGAGGCTCAAAATTAGAAAATTCATCATGGGACTAAAACCCCAAATTGGTTGTGAATTAGATGTGTATGGTCTATCTACCATGGATCTAGTTTTCAAGAAGGTAGTTGAGTAGGAACATAAACTAAAATCTCTTACCTAAGCCAGAGATAAGTTTAAAAAGAATTTTGTAAGTTTGAAACCAACTTTCAAAAATAAGAACTAGAAGTAGAGAAGCGGAGACTCCAAGAGTTAGTTTTAGAATTAGTATGCAAAGTTTAATAGTGGTTTAGAAAATAAGAAACTTGGTAATGGTTTCAAGGGTAGTTCCAAAGGAAACCAATGGTCTAACAAGAAAGGACCATTTGGAGGTTACTTCATATGTGGAGGTGACTGTTTTGCTTGAGAGTGTCTTCAAGACAATTAAAATAACAAGGGTTATGCTTCTCAACAAGATACATTTTAGCAGTGGATTCATGTAGATATTGATAATTATCAAGCTGAGTATCAAGCTTCACCCATAAAACTATAATGTATTTAGTTTAAACATCTAGTTTCAATTTTGATTGACACAAGAGATATAAAATATTTCATTACTCTTATAATTCTTAGAAAATTTTCTATAAATTATGAAGTTCTGGTAAATGCATGGTTGGTATAGTATGGGAATGAATCAAAGGTTAAAGTTGATAAGTGTTTAGTTCAAGCAGAGATTAGGTTGTCTAAATTTATTATATTAATGGATATTTTTACATAACCACTTAGGTCATATTATGTGATTGTAGGAGTAATTTGGCTTTTGAAGTATAAAACTAAGGTTGATTATTATCTAAATTGTCAAGATGATTTCGTAAATTAGACACAACTTTAGGGTGAGAAAAGGGAGTTGAAGTTAAGAAAAAATCCTATAATTCAACTCAAGAAATATAAAAGGAAGGGATGCTAGACATTTATCATTATGATAAATGATTTGGAGGAGTCTAATGAACCATCCATCAATTTTTTTTTCAGAAAATTCCATGACATGTTTCTAGAAGAATTACTAGGATTACCACCCAAGTGTGAGTTTGATTTTTTGATTGATATTATACCTAGATCATAATTGTAGTTCAAGGTGTCATATGGAATGATAACTAATGATTTGGTTGATTTAAAGGCACAAATTCAAGAATAGTTGTTGAAGTGGCTTTTTTTACCATGTGTGTCACCTTGGGGTGCACTAGTTATCTTCATCAAGAAGAAGGATAACACTCTTCACCTATGTATAAATTATAGGATGTTGAATAAATCAATGATTAAGAATAGATATCCATTACCATTCATTAATGATCTATTTGATAAAATTCAATTGGAAATAGTCTTTTCTAAGATTGATCTTAGAGTAGGGTATCATCAATTAAGAATTTTTGGAGAGGATATTTTGAAAACAACATTTAAAACTTGATATGGGAGCTGTAATTTCATAGTATTACCATTTAGATTGACAAATTCTCTAGAACCATTTATTAATATTATGAAAAGTGTGTTCATAGATTTCCTTGATAGTTTTGTTTTGATGAGCTTAGCTAGCACACATTAGCTATAGACATGCTAACATCAGCTAACAATCTTCATTGGTCATCACTGATTTGTTAAACATTGGGCCCATCAAGTCTTTCACTATCTTTGAAACCATAACCAATTATAGTGACCATAACCCACACACTCACCACTAGCATTACATCTGAATACCAACATCACCATTATTCCACTAATTTGTGTAATAACTATAGATATTGTTAAACTATGTGGTCACCATTTGGGATTCAATTGTCATCACCGTCACATCCCACCAACATGGCATCGATGAGTTGAGAAAAGAGTAGGGGATTCATAGTATTTTGAAATTAGCACCCATCCAAACCTAGATTCTATCATTTTCCCCCCATATATCTTGCTTATTGTCTAGTAAGGGTGAGTGATAACTAATGCATAATCAATCTCTTTTTTTTAGTACATAGTCTATAATAAGTTTACCAGCCTAGATGATACACCTTTGCTCTTGTTTACCTCTACTTATTGGACATTATAATGTAATGCTTATTATCTCATCCATTTATCTAGGTATATAAATATTATCTTGAACTAATTTATGTTCAATTTTTTTTTTGATTATGTCTTTGGTTTTATTTTATATGGTTTTACAACCTATTAGTTGTAGCTAGAGGTGTCTTGTTCTCTAAGAAATAGATTAGGAAAGATAATGCAAATATGAGAAAGGAATTGAATGCATGACCTAGGTATTCTATATTTCCTTATTCATTATGTGTGAGTTGTAATATATGTGTGAAATTCACATAAGCATGGTCTACTAAATGAATTAAGTGATAGAGGAAATAGTAAAAAATGCTTTCTTATGTACCATTATGTAGTTAAATATGATTTCATGGAGATAGTTTATGAATTATTTCAGTATTAAAAAGTAGGCATGAGGCTATCTACATTTAGATGTTTAATTAGACATGAATAATGTATGATGACTTATTGTACATTGTCTTTCTAAACTTTTACATTTTGTATTATAGTGGAACATAGATGCTTGACAAAAGATAATGCATTTATATTATTTTAATTTTTCTAAAAGTATTAGTCTAATAATCTAATATAAGGTTGGAATTGATATGTAAAACTTATTTATATTAGGAGAAACCATGCATATTTTTGTAGTAGAAATATGTAGCTGTAGGAATAAGAATTGTGGTAAGATGTT
Source organism: Torreya grandis (assembly GCA_037957365.1). Classification (NCBI taxonomy): domain Eukaryota; kingdom Viridiplantae; phylum Streptophyta; class Pinopsida; order Cupressales; family Taxaceae; genus Torreya; species Torreya grandis. The sequence continues at coordinate 1,312,700 of JARHVA010003468.1, read as the reverse complement.
CTATTTTCTAAATGTTAATATTATTATACAAGGTGAGAATACAACTTTGCATAGTTTTATCAAGGGTTTAGTAATAATTAACTTGGAATTTATTACTATGAAATTAATAATGTTCTAGTAATTATAAATGACACTCTAAATGAGCTAATATATAGATATGGTTAGTTTTATGTTAATTCATTTTAAGGAAAAGATTTAAAAAATAATAATAATTAGTATAATTATAAAACTAATTGTATTAGGATAATTTCATTCAAGATAAAAGGGTGATTATGATGTATCAATATGCTTGTGTTTTTATCATTGGGAAAATTTTATCAATTTAAGAGATGATAGGTTTACAGTTTGACTTAAGTTAGGTCATAAGACTAACTTTATTCAAGAAGCTAGAGATAATATCCATGCCTAAGAAAGATCTTGGTACTGTCTACTTTAGCTATCTTAAGAGAAATTTTATTCATATGTAAAAATGAAGTGGTAGGGTTTGAATAAGCCAAATATCTAATTCTAAATTTTTTGTTCAGTGTAAGTGGATGTCTTGGTATATTTTTGTATGGTACTCTTCTCTAAATCTAAAAGGAAATAGACATGCGAGAGGTAGATATCTTAGAGATTAAAGTAGGTGGTTATTGGGTCAATTGATAGAAATGAAGATATATTTAACAATTTATGAGTATCAATTTAAAATAACATATCTCTCACAAGTATAAATGATCTATTTATCATTCATATGATATTCATAGGGGTGTTTTTATTTGGTCAATTAATAAAACTTAAACTATATCTAACAATTCATAAGATCTTACTATGGGATGGGGTCACATATTAATGAAAATATTAATAAGTTCCATCCATCAAGAGTCCCAAATAGACTTCCTATATTCCTTATATCCCTTAATCAAAGGATTGATAAGGTCCATACATCAAGATTCCCAAATAGACTTCATATATGACATTGTATGCTTACGTCCAGTTTCAGGTCTATGTCTAAAGCTATCACCAAAATTGGAAATATATATACCAAATTGCTTATATGTTGTTTTCCATTATCTCCCTAGTATGTTTTAAGAATATTAAGTTTGATTATGTTATATGGATCTAGCAAATCTTGAGGACATTTTATACAAGTGGTTAAATAAGGTATACGTGTTATAGGTGGTCACACCTATTGATTAACCTAGTTACCATACTTAAGAGTAATTCACTAGTTGAAATAACTTATCATGGCATAAAGTTGTATCATTGAATATATTTGAGTACTTTAAATTTATTTTTGAGACCCATTATCCCAAAATATTGTACCTAGATAGTTTATAATTGTGCCATATGAATTTTTACTAGATTTGGATATGAAAAACCCTCACTTTGTAAACATGTTTTAACTATACTTGTATCCTTAACTAAATGAAATAATATAATCCATTTTAAATATCCTTGTTTTAAATGAGAATACTATTGACCTCAAATTTCCCATTCAAAGGATTAGTTGATAATAATGGTTGCTACACTATACCTAGCAAAAATCTACTAGAGCTGAGCGTGAATAAGTAAATGAAAAATTTTATTACTTCTCAGCTCATTCCTTCTTTCACCATTAATTTTTTTATGTGGCATTGAATACATCTACAAAGTTGATAGTTTCCAATGAATCCTAATTAGGTATATTCATATCAAGTTATAATTAGAATTAGTTTTTGACTTAGTTATAGTTAGAATGCCTAATAAAGTTGATAATAATAAAGTAATGAGCCTACAATATATGATCTAGAGGTCATTTTTGGAGTGATATCAAATGGTGTTTAAACTACCAAAATTGTATAGATCTTGTCAAGATATTTCAAATTATATGTAGAACTCACGAAATAGAGCTCATTTACTCCTAGTGTAGTTGGTCATAGTTTAAGTCAACAAGTGGCCAAAGCTCGTCAAAATAGAAAAATTGATAATAATTTAATGTTTTAGAACAAATTCCATGAGATAGATATTTTTTCAATCTTTATAACACATTTGAAAGGATCAAATCTGAGTCTATATGTGGAGTTATGACCAGTCAAGTTGTGGTCAAACTTGGTCAAAGTAATGATGTGGTAGAAACATGGACCAATGAGGATGTGACACATGGTAGTCAATTAAAAAAATGGGTGCTCTTATTCCTTTTTATTTTATAGAGTAAGGTTTTGAGTCAACAATCTAAATTTTCAAGCCTAAATAGAGACTATCAACTCATAAAATCTGAGTCACATATATCGTGTATGTCTAACATTAGCTCAAGATCTCAAACATTGGTTTGAGAAATACCAAGCATAGCTCAAGTATATCCAAGATGGGGTCATGTCACTTAATATTATATAACCATATTGAGCCTTTAAAATAAAAATTCATGGTCGATAATGAAGACCATGGAGACCAAAGTTTTTAAAGGCCAAATTCTGTTTACATGTGCCAAATGTGGGATATTGGAGATATATGCAAATCATACTAAAACCTTAGAAAGATTCAAATTGTTAACCTCCATGTAAAAAGATAAGAAACTATCCATTGTGATCATAGGTTTAAAAAATATATAAGGTGGTAAATTTTGCATTTAAACATAAATGAGTAGACTATGTATAGATAAATAGAGAGTAGTTTGCATGTTTCCTCATTTTTGAGTCACCTAGAGTGGTTTTCAGACTTGAGAGTGAACTAGAGAGTTGTTTTATAATCCAAGATGATTATAAAAATATTTTGATTGTATATATTTTATGAAATTTTATTCCATTTTTAATTCCTCAAAATAAAGCTTTGAAGACTATGTAATGGCCAGTTTAGCACTAGTTTGCATGTATCACCATTTTCGAAGCATCTAGAGTAATTTTTAAACTTTAGAGTGAACTGATGAAATGTTATAGACCCTGAGTTACCTCTGATGTTATAATTAATTTACTAATTTGAGTTAATTTTATCAGATTTTTAAAGCCTCAAAGTGATACTTTTGGTAGATAACTTTAGGAATGAGAGATTACTTTCACAACAGGAAGGTGGAAAGTTTGACTCAAAATACCAGGAATTTTTGAATGTCTATTGATGATTTTCATGAAGTATTAGAGGATCCATTAGACAATTTTAATTTTTTTTCCATGTACTATCAATTCATGGAAATGGATTATTTCATGTTTTAGGTGAACTTGGAGACGTAGCTCGAGTAGCAGGTGAACTCCATTATTAATTTGATTATCATGAGTAATTTTTATTATGCATTATTTTTCCAAATTTTACTTGATATAGTTAATTATTGAATGAATATTAAATTAATTATGAAAATTTATTAGAGAATTGGAATTTTGGGTTTAGAGATAGGTTGAATGGATAATGAGTAATTTTGTTTTTTAATTCATTCTATTTTCAAATCCATTTGGTCAACCTTGATAAACACATTTTTAAAGTCAAAATTTTGATTCATTTCCTTTGAGTATTTTAGAAAATTGAGTGTTTTGCCAAAAGTATCTATTGGTAAACATTTTGTCACATTTTTTATACCAATTTATGGATCAAGTTTGGTATCAAAGTAGCTAGTGTGATGGGTTAGCTTCTGATTGTATGGATTTGATATTAGTTATTTTTAGTAGTATTGCAAACTTTTTGGCCTTGTTGATATTCCATTTGAAGTGTAAACTTTGTAAGATTAGGCTATTTTCAATAAATAGGAAAAAATGGGCCAGGCATCAAACAAAGCTAAGATTGATGAGCTTCAAGTGATTAACCAACAAATCTAGGAAGAGAATGCTTTCTTGAGAGCTTAGTTTTACTCCTTGGATGAGGATATTTCTCATTTGAAATCTGAGTTGCAATCCAAGGATGATCTCTTAGCATAGATGTGGAATGAAGAGAATCATAGTCTTCACCAATTGGCTTCCACTACAGATGTAGGGACTATGATGGATAAGTGCATTGTAAGTTATTCATCTGGTAATTCCTTTCATTTAGTTTTAGATGTTTTCAATGTTGCTTTTGGTAACTTTGAAAAACAAACTAAGGGAATTGGATCTAAATTGTTATTTAAAATGGGATTTTATGGAAGGGGCCTTGGAAAGAATGGATAAGATATTGTTAACCCACTATGGGTAGAGCATAGATATCATCATACAGGATTGGGTTACTATAGTGAAAAAATGGATGTTGGAGGGAGTTCCTCCATTGCTAAAAGAGGAAAAGCTTATGACAACTAAGATTCAAGGCCACTGGTAGTGCAAAATTCCTCCCTATAAAGGAATTGTGAATGGTGTAAGAAATTAGGTAAAAGAGGTATTGAGATTCCACCTCCTCATTCTTACACTAGAAATACCACCAATAGGAATTTGAATCCTAAATTTTTTGATGCACTCTTTCCATTTAAGAAATTTTGCTTCAATATTCAAAATATGTTGCATGTTTTTCCTTGCACATTTCTTGGATTAAGAAATAAGTCTACCACATATTATTGAAAAAAGAAATCATTACTAAAGTAGTTTTCAGGTGTTAAAGACCAATCTCATCCTATCAAAATGAGAAATGGGAAATGGGTAGCCTCACCCACACAAAGTAACTATTTCACTCATTGTCATATGAGTGGACACCAAGTTGATAAATGCTATAAACTTGACCCAACAAACCATATGAAAACTGGTAAGAAAAAGTTGGTTTACAAGGTAAAATAAGTTTTTAATCCACCATCTAATAAAACAACCTTGTATCTATCTATAGATTTTCCATAGATGAGTCCATTCTATTTTGATATGGATAATGAAAAATCATTTGTTTTCATGGATATACTTATATAACATTATTGATACTAATGAATAACATGACTTTTGGTCACCCTTATTTTTGGAGATCAAATTTATGAAGAGGAACTGAGAGATAGGTTTATCATGCTCAATGATCCTGTTACATTTGAAAATTTAAAAAAATTCCATTTGAATCTCCTTAGTATTTTGAGATCCCAATATAGTTAAGGAATTCAAATCATTGATCAGCTTGAGGGATGGATAGATATATACAGGTTGTTGGGTAGGATTCAGTTTTTTTGCAATACTTGTTTTAGAATAACTACTATTTTCAAATGCATCTAGTTTCGACATGTGTATGTTTGGATGCATTTATAAGACCCTATTGGGTAATGTTTGAAATGTTAGACACTATACACTATTTTAGTTTTCATAGTTGTTTAACATATTAAGACCCATGTCTGGGTAGTTTACTATGACATGGTCACAATAACTAATGTATTTTTTTTACATTAAAAAACTTGTTCTACAATTGCATTGGTGATTGTTACAGTGTTTGGTATTTTACCGCTTATAAGATGTGATAGTGGGTAGACATTTGATGAATGTTGTGATCTTTATTAGTAGTTATATGATTCAGTGTAACTCATGCCTTATTTTTAGGCCTTTATAGTTTGTGTTATGAATCATATATTGCCATTTTTATCTCTATGCTATGATATGGGTTCTATAATTTGATATGTTTTAGAGAATATTTAGCAAAAGAGGACATTGATGTATGTGCTATTATCCATGCATACTTCTATGTAAATGCTCATTAAGGTCATTTAATATAAAATATCACTAATCTTATTTATGTAGAGGCTCTTATGAAGTTGTGTAATAAAGGAATTAATCATATTTTAAATCTTAATTCTATGTAGAGGCTATTGATGTCTATGTAGTAATAGAGGAATTGTAAAAAGTGTGATCATCCAATTATTCTGAACAATGTAGGTGTAGTTATAGAATCTAAGTGGCTAATAAGACTTGTCAGAGTATCTTCAAAATTGACTAACATTTTAGAGGATCAAGTTGGGTATTGGCTTATCATAGACCAAAAGCCTTCTCAATGGGGAGGTGTGATCTAGAGGTCATTTTTGGAATGATCTCAAATGGTCCTAAAACCACCAAGATTTCATAGAACTTATAAAGATCTTTCCAATAGTATGTAGAACTCAAGAAATATAATTCATTTGCTCTTGGTATAGCTAGTCAAAGTTAGGGCCAACAAGTAGTCAAAGATGGTCAAACTACAAAATTTGATGATTATATAATGTTTTATAACTAGTTCCATGGCATATATGTTTTCAAAAGATTTTTTATGCATTTTAAATGGACCAAATATGAGTTTGTATGCAAAAGTTATGACCAGTCAAACTTGGTCAAATTGATGTCATGGTAGAAACATGGACCAATGAGGATGTGACACATGGCAATCAGTTAATAAAAAATGGGTTGTTTTACTCCATATTTGATAGTGTAAGGTGTTGATTCACCCATATAAAATTTTAAACCTAAACAAGGATTATCGACTCATTAAATCTGATTCATGTATATCGTGTATGTCTAAGATTACCTTGAGATCTCTAACATTGGTTCGAGCAATACCAAGTATATCTTGAGTATATCCAACATGGGGTCATGTCACTTAATATTTTATAAACATTTAGATCCTTTTACAAAAAAATTAATGGTTGAAAATGAATACCATGAAGACCAAAGTTTTTAAAATTCAAAATCCATTTACATTTGCCAAATGTGGGATATTGGAGATATATGCAAATCACACTAAAACCTTGGCAAGATTCAAACCAATAACCTCCATGTGAAAGTATAAGCATATATAAATTGTGATCAAAGGTTTAAACACTATATAAGGTGGTTTATTTTTTATTTAAACACAAATGAGTAGACTGTGTATAGATAAATAGAGACCAATTTGCATGTTTCCTCATTTTTGAGGCACCTAGAGTTGTTTCTAGACTTCAAAGTGAACTAGAGAGTTGTTCTATACCTTGAGGTAGTTCTAGACATATTATAATTATTTTTATTTGAGTTAATTTTATGAAATTTTTAATTCCTTGAAGTGAAGATTTGTAGATTGTGTAATAGCTAGTTTGGTACTACTTTGCATGTATCACCATTTTCGAAGCATCTAGATTCATTTTCAGACTTTGAAGTGAAAAGATGAAATGTTCTAGACCATAAGATACTTATAGTGGTATAATTATTTTTATAATTTGAGTTTAATGGACTAATTTTTAAATCCCTCAAACTGATACTTTTAGTGGATAACTTCAGGAACGTGAGATTACTTTCACGACATGAAGGTGGAAAGTTTGAATGAGAATACCAAGACTTTTTGAAGGTCTATTGATAATTTTTATGAATTATTAGAGGATCCATTATAAATTTGTATGTTTTTGGCCATGTACTTAAAAATCATGGAAATGGATCTATTCATGATTTAAGTGAATTTGGAGACATATCCCAAGCAGCGAGTGAACTCCATTATCAATTTGGTTGTCATGAGTAATTTTAATTGTGCATTCTTTTGTATATTTTAATTGATGTAGTTAATTATTGAATGCATATTGAATTAATTATGATAATTTAATGGAGAATTGGAACTTCAGGTTTAGAGACAGGTTGAATGGATAATGAATGAATTCATGACATTTAATTCATTATGTTTTCCAATCCATTTTGATCAACATTGATTAACATGTTTTTAAAGTTAAATTTTTTATTCATTTCCTTTAAGTATTTCAAGAAATTGAGTGTTTTTACAAAATTATCCATTGGTAAAAAAATTGGCACATTTTCAATGCCTGTTTATGGATCAATATTAGACTATTACCCTAATGTAAATATTAAAATGATATTATAGGCAATTTGGGAAAGTAGATTGAGTGATTCTTAGCTAGTTATCATTATCTTTTTATTATTGGCATGCAATAGCTATTTCCCATTATAAATACTGACTGAAATTATGTTACAATAAAATCTAAATGTTTTATAGACCCTATTTCATCTTAGGGTGAAATGAAGGTTTGATGATGGGAGATGGTGGTCTCAATAAGAACTCAGAGTGACCATTTGAGTATATTTATTACTTTGTTTACTAGAGGCTACCTTAAGTCAACATTAACCAAGTGTATCTCTATGTCTTATAAAATATTGAGATATATAGTCCATGTAGAATAGATAAGAAATAGGTATTATATAGCTTCATCCTATACTAAAATATATATGTATATTTTACTCTTAGTATAATTACCATGATGAAATATAAATTTGTGTTACCCTTGGAGAAGTCATGTTAATTTATTGTCAGGATAATTAATAAGATTATCTTCTTTACTTAAAATAGATTTTAACAATGTCTTAAATATGTTCCCCTAGAAAACACTATCCAACAAATGTATACAACCTTAGTTTATTAGTTATTTTTGGTAAAGTATTCCCATTTCTTTGGATTCAATTTCATGAGTTGGTTTATATAAGAGAATAATATGTTAGGGATAAAAAAGGGTTTATCTTAGATATATCTTACTATGGTGATAGGGTCACATATTAATGAAAGGATTAATAAGGTCCATACATAAAGAGTCCCAAATAAACTTTCTATATTCATTTATTAGGCATCAAGACTAATTTTATCTCTAAGAAGGACTACATATGATAGATAATTTACAAGTTTGGTTATAATATGTAGATTGTCAATAACCTTGTCAAGCATGTTTTACTTATTTTAGATAGCTCTTCAAGGTTACCAAAGGTAAGGTCATGAACTCCTTTAACTTGGTACAACCTATTTGAAAGTATGATTTTCATATAAAAAATCCCTATAAATGAGAGGTAGTAGTATTGCCTAAGTTTGCTTCCTAGAGTAGAAAAAATACAATATAAAATATTATAAGGAATACCATAATGGTAATAATCATGATAATAGTCTAACCTGGGGTGAATTCCATTCTTTTAAAAAAAATATTGATAGAAAGAAGTAAATCATATTACATATACAATGGTTTAGCTATATGCAACAAAATCTAACATTCATTCATTGAAATGTAAAACCAACTTATAATCTCAACATGTTTGTGTAATAACATAGAAGGGAAACAATTATCCCATTCCATTTCTTTTTCATATATTAATTGCAATACCTAAGTCTACAATTTTTATTTCATCAATGTTGACTAGAAGATTTGAGAGGTTCAAATCACAATGATAATGTCCTTATTTCTATAAATTTTTAATGTTAATATAATATTTATCATATTGGATTTTTATATTTATATGACACCACTTTTGAATATGATGTTTATGTCATAGGTATTTCTACATTTAAGAAGATCATCTTACCTATGCAGTATTTATGGTGGTCTTACTCCACCTTTATAAAAATAATTGAGACATATTTGAAAACTAAATTCTTATAAGTATATTTATAAAGTTAATTTTTTAGAATGATAATGATTGAATCATTTGACAATCTATAAAAAAATTGAATGAGTGTTCGACAATCACTCTATTGAAGAATTTGTTCTGTAAAATGTAATGGATCATGTCTATAATTTATTTTGTGTGGTTTATTTGTTTATTTGTAGTATGTCAGTGTTTTCAGAACCCCTCTCCACTTGGATTTCTAGTCACTTATGGAATTCCCTAATCCAACTCAAATATGTAACAAGAAGAGAGTTTGATTAATTTTTAGTTGAATTTAATGAAATTTTTTATTGGCTTCCACCTACTTGGGCTACTCATGCAAATAAAATTGCTAGGATTTGGTTGAATACTAATAATCCTTTCACTCTAGAGATATTAAAAGGACATTGATGACATTGTCAAATGGAAATTTTAGATATAGTTTTTAAGTTTAATCTCTTATGAGAATAAATGATTATGTATCATGGAAAATATTTGAATTCCATGATTAAAATTTGGTTAGATAGATACTTTGATAGAACTAGCTATGCAACATTCATGCCATAAATATTCTTTTGTACATATCACATTATGATTGGACTTAAACTTTCGACATGAGAGAGTCTTCATGATAATTTATTACATTTATGGAATTATTCAGATTCAAATATTGAATTAGATCTTAAACACATGTTAGATGAGCTTACATACAAAGGATAATTGTGGAAAATAAGTCATATTAGAACACCATCATAAGAATCTAAGGACAATAGAAATTCCCATGATCATGATGGGCACTATTTAGATTAGTTATAAAGAACTAACATTGGACAGTGGTATATGGATACTTTAATAAATTTGTTTTCCATATAGTCTATTTTATGCATAAAATATTAGATAATGGCATTTACTATAATTAATAGAAATTAGCTTTTTAAAATGGAATGTTAATTCATCATTCAAAGCCCTGAATATCTTTCATATATTATGTAAGATGGAGATGAGATCTTTTTTTATAAGTTTCTACATGTAATGAAGAAGAAATTTTCATTTAATTTGATAACTATGTTACATAATCTCATGGGCCTCCTTGAATTCAAGGGATAAAAATTATGGTCCGATAGGTGGGAATTATGGTAGTGGTGGTCTATGAGGAAATCATTTAAATAATTCTAAGGGTCTATTTTTATACACTAAATCTCTCATAACTTAATATGGGTTATGAATTGAAATTACTATGGGTGATAAGTAAATGTACCATTATATTGAATGGGATAAATTTCATTCCCTTATGGGCTCATACAATTTGTAGTACACACATGTCATACAAATTTTTCTTATGTCACCTACCAACATTTCCTTTCACATTCTATCCATAAATACTAGTATGCACATGCTTTGAATTTAATAAATCGAATCATTGGTTGATGGACAACCAAAATTATCACATGGGCTTCATATAAATTTTAGTTTTTTAATCCTTTCCTAAATCTATGGGATTCATAGCAATTTCACTTTTTTAAAACCCTATCTTGATTCCATGGGCTTCGTAAAAATTTTAAATTTTTTAACCATTTTCCTAAATCTGTGGGATTCATATAAAAATCACATTCCTTCACCTTGCCCAAATGCATGAAACTAGTGAGTTCTACTTAAGATCATCTATAAATGCAACTCCCTCATGCATGCACTATTTTTTCCATTTTTATGCTTTTATGCTTTGATTTTGATATGTTTTATGAATCATTTTATATTGATTTCAATGAGGTTTTGTACATTCTTCCAACCTTTTGTTCATATTTTCATTTATATGTGAATTCCATGACTTCTATTTACAATATGTTTGACTAGCATGTGCATTTATTGGTTACGTCTGATTGAAAAGGAAGATAAATTTATATCAAAAGCATGTTATTTTATCCTTAAATCAAATAATATAGTAATATCAAACTTTTATACTCAATGAAGTATCTTTATATCATGACTCTTACATTATTTTTATAAATGGGATAGGACTATGTTTATATTTGTGCAATGAAATATGTGTGTGCATTGAGATCAATTTTGCAGACTTTTATCTTGAAGTGATAGGGGACATGGATGTGCCTAGAGGTCTTCTCACTAAGCTAAAAATGATGCAAATTTCATGTATGGTTTATTTCCCTATATTAACATTTGTTTCAAAAACAAACATATTCAATAAGCATTGCAAAGGAAAAAATAAAATGAAGTATAAGAAATCACTATGGATGAATTTTCCATGCCTGATTTAGAAGATATTTCCATAGACAATTTTTTTGATACTTTGAAAAAAATTTCATTGGTCAACATAGTTACTGACATGCATAAATTTTCATTTACTCCTTGTATAATGTTCATGTTTATAACTATCATACTATCCTACATTGTCTTTCCCTACTTGATGTAATGTTGAAAGGATGTCATATGTTTTTTGTATATCTATTAGACTTCTATCAATAAATAAAAAAAATTATGCATATCTTTATACAAACTTTATATTGATTTTTTATATGTTGTCTATATTTTGTTTTAATGTTCTCTTGATTATCATAACATTATGTACTTATTATATTTATAATCATAATTTGGTTCTATTGACATTGTGGATAACCTAAAGTTTGGAGCTTCAAAACTAGTTAAGAGCATGATGTGCTTACAATATTCAAATACAGTCATGAATTTCCTAATGTTTTTACACATGCTAACTATAAAATAGAATTATATCTTGAATGGCCCAATATGGGTTAAATGTAATAGTGCATGCAGAACAACATATTTGAATGAGAGGTACAACAAATGTAGACAAAAAGGGTGTGATCATGTTTGTCGATGCATATGAGTCTGACTTCCCATTTTAATGATGTGTACATTTTTTAATGATGTTTGGACCAAAATATGCTTATATTTTATTCATTATTCAATTATTTTACTTTGTACATAAAAATATATGCTAGATAACATTCGATTGATAAAAAAAGTACACTACAATACATTGGAAATTGCATTCACTCAATACCAAAATTCCATTCCTAATTCATTCAATGAAATTTTCTCCTTATAATATGGAAAAAATGGAAAAAATGTGTGAAAAAATAATGCACCCTTCACTACATAAGCTAGGCAAGGGTCCATTTGATTATAGTTGTATCAAGTGGGACAATTTTATTGACACCAATGAGGAAGACTTGTGGGTTGCCTATGTTGAGCATGATAGGGTTGATGACTTTTTAAAAGGAGAATCAATAAGGGATTTGCTCCCTAAACCATTTTTTGTTTCACATCACAAGATAAAATCACATTTTACTAGAAAGGATAGCAGGATCACCACCACCTCTAAATGTCATGTAAGTCACCTCACACTATAAATTGTAAGTTGGTGTTTGTTTGAATGCTATTATGTTCTATTGATGTAGATTTTTTTTCACTTTACATGATTGTTTATTTTTTCACGACAATCATGCAACTATTGGTGTTCATATGGCCCGATGACTTTTGAGAAATTGATACCATACCAAAAGGGAAGTCTTTAATTATCAAGACCAAAAAAGGTATTTGGCTGGGTCTAAGGAATATAAGGTGTAGTTTTTGTTGTCATTTTAGCACATGATGCATGGTATATATAAACAATCATTTGATGATCAAATACAATAAATGTAAATATTTCCATGACTAATAATATGAATAGTTTAAGGGTGAGAAATGTTTTTTTGCTCCTTACATCAGCCCCTAATTAATGAAAGGTTTCATAGGATACTATAGATTGTAATGTCTACTAAAGTTATCCACATTAAACACTAGGATATGGTTCATGATAAACTTGTATTGTTTAATGGTTAAACATAGTGGGATGATTTCTTGAGAAATGATGACATATACAATAGAGAATAATTGATAAACGAGGCAAAATAAATGTATAATGTTGACGATGCAACATGTGTTTTGGAGTGAACACTAGTGAATTTTGACAAGTGGTTTTTCTATTAGGGATACAAAGGGGGGGAGATTTATGGAGATGGGTAAATCCCCTTCATCTTGGGCATCCAAATCCCACAATAGTTATAATGGTTGTTGAGATTTGGGAAGCATAGCTTATTGGTGATGTATGCAAAATTTAGGATAAATGCAATGAAGGTACTATGCCAATGTTTGTAAGAGTAGTTGATAATATTAGTTATGCTAATGTTTGTAATAAGAGTAGTTCTTATAATGTTTTCTTATTTTTTTTATAGATCTAATTATACATATTGTTGGCATTTGATTCCAAACACTAATGTGTGCGCATCAAATGAATTATTATGTATCATTCTTGTAATATTGATATAATATAATGGATGCAAATTATTATTCAAAAAAGTTCATTTGAAAGACATTGAATGGACAATTTATTCCTTTAGTGGATGACATCGGTGTGAAGATAAAAGCTATAAGGTGCATCATAGTTATTCTTACATGCATCATGGAGTTCATATTTATGTTTTCATAGACACCATACCCACATTATTCCATTAACTTATGCAAAACTATTGTGTTATGTAGGGATACATTTAATTGTGATTTTTATTGATGCATTTGGCATGTTTATCACATATGGTTGAAGAATTTGATATTAAAGGTATAATATGATGATGTAAGATGTGTGATACTTGTTGAGTTGGGGTTCATATTACATAGTTATGCCAATGAGGGCATGGATATAAGGGATTCAAGAAATTTTTAAGAAATATATCACTCCTCTCAAGATGATTTTGTCAAATACTAGGAATAACACTAGTCAGATAGGTTTGGAATGTGGTCACAATGTTGTTGGACACTTTTGTATGTTGGGAAAGAAACCAATGTAACTATAGAATCTTATCATTCCAATTTGAAATGTCATTTCCTAGGAATAATAAGGACTTATTCAAATCACAATGTGGATTGGTTGGTTTACCAACTAATAACATTGGTTACATATATTATTGGTGGCTACAACTATGGAAGGACAATGGATTCCATAGGAAATTTAAAATAGAGAGACTTGAAAATATTTCATGGGTACGAGATTTGTAGATCCCATATTATCATGTTACCTTAAAAAATAGAGACCCTAATATTACATGGGTGAAAATTAAAGAAGATGAGATGTCACATTATCAAATCTTCAATGTAATGCCTTCCATGTCGATGTACAATTGCAAGCATGTGGTCAAGGTAGAATTAATGAGAAAGATGAAAATTTAGGTAGTTGTAGAGGATATAACCATATTTAATGGTGTTAATGATAGAATAAAAACCATTTATGTTGAGTACCAAGTAAGTTTTTATTCCCCCTCATACTTTATGCATTGATAACTTTGACATGATTGTCATTTGTGTAATACATTTTAATTACCTAGGTCATATAAAATAAATTTCAAATTAAAAGTGAGGGATAATAAGGCATGGATGTTATAGGTTTTCACACCAAAAATCATGGTGTATCTTATATGTATATTTAAGGATCCAACTGTGCACAAGAAGGTATCATAGTAAATCTGGTAGATGACACTGAAAACTAGCTAAGGGAGGTTGATAATGTAAGTCTAGTAATTACTCTTAGTCTAATGTTTTTCATATTTTTTTCCATTTATAACTAGATGATTTTCATTCTATGAATAAATCCCATATATTGATGGATTTGATGATGTTAGCACCCTGATATACAAAGCACAAGAGATATTTAAGATATGTTATGTAGTACATAGAAGCATAAAAGCTATGTCATTCTTCATAAAATATATGGCACATGTTTACAACAAGGGGAAAAGTAGGGTGATATTGAATTCAAAACACCTGATGGATAACCCATTAAAAAAATTTTTAGGATGGGCATATAACTTCCACTCATAGATAGAGAGACTTCATATAAAACATGAATATATGTAGACATCATAGCATGTCATAAAAACCCATATTTTTTCCAAACCCACCTCATAAAAATCCAAAATGACAATTATATGATAATAATAATAGGGTAGATAAGTTATATATGGGTGGACATAATAGAGATAATGCATCTTGATTGTAGTGCTTTATAGGTTTTAATGATAACACAACATTGAATGCATGTATAGTCAGTGACAATATAATATTATTATATATTATGTTTTAATTGTATTCATTTGATGCTTTTTAAATTTTATTTAAAACCAATGAAAAATAAATAGCATATTCTAAAGGTGAATAGTTATCTTAGACTACCCACATGTAGTAACATATTTCATAAATGTACTATCTATTAAAGGATTTTGTGCATGATATTTAAATATAATAACATTACATTCCATTATGCACATTATCAAACTTGAAATTATGTTCCCATATGAAAATTATTTTAAATAAAACAATTAAAAATTGTTCTCAACTTATATGCATGCTCAAAAACCTTTTGTTTACAACACATAGGTTATTTAAATAGATATACATGCCTACAACTTCCTTATTTATGTATCTAAATTTGATACATGTACTCAATCCCATTATTTCATCTCTAATGGCTTCTTACCTTTCATTTTACATGTAATTTATGGTTCCAAGTGCCTCTACTAGGTCTCACTCAGTCACATTCCATGAAAAAACTTCAAGAAATACATTTTTAGGCCTTTAACAATCATTTCTAGGCCAAGTTATATACAACAGTGCCTCACATGTGCCAAAAAATTGAATCCATGAAGTGCCTTGAATGTGTTCCATCATATTTATCTCTCAATGGTCTGATTTATATATTTTAATGTTTTTCATCATCTCTATTTGAATTTATCCTACAGATGCTTGCTTGGTGCATTCTTTTAACTTATTCTTACTTTTAGTATGCACATAAGCCTCTTGTATACATACACTTATTTATTTATTTATCTTGTAGAATATCACCCTTATACCATACATGCACTCTGTATCTCACTCTTTTATATACACAACCATCATGTAAACCATTATCTCAACCATCACCTTCACATCTTCAATCTCCATTCTTATACCAACTTGTTAATCCTCATATATCTCCCTTGGCCACAAGGCCTCATTCATTATTCCATGTTTTGATCTAATAACTAAGACTTAACATGGTCATTAACCTACCTCTTAAACTCTTTTCCTTCTCTAAATAGTTAACTTTACCTCTAAACCATGCCTCCTCAATCATTCCACATTCATTCTTCTCTTCACTAGCTCCTCCTTGCTTAAACACCTCAAACATCATTGAAACTCAATTAAAATAATAACTCACAAGAGGTGGACTCATCTTATCATATAATACTATAAAACGCTCACTTGGATCATCTAGACACTCTCCAAACCCTTTAAACTCCCTTAATGCTCATACAAACCTACTTTTCATTATAGCCCTGAAAAATATAAAACTGCTTATCTAGGAAGATATAAAAATCATCTATACCAAATTATGAGACTTTTTGACACCCTTTTGATCTATTCAAATCTTCCAATAGTCTTAAGAATTAAATATATAAGAAACACATTTAACTCAGTCTATTTATTTGGAAGTAGGTCTCCTTTATGCTTCTTCAGGCTTGGTATATTTACACAACACTATATACCGTACTATACAGTATCACTCAATCCTAATACCTCATGAATCATATAAATCACATATAAACACATATGATTTCTAAGATTTTTCAAATTCCTATGTAAGGAATAAAATTTATAAGAGTTACAATAATGAAAGCCTAACCTTTGTCTTGGTAGGCCTATACAAGGTTGATACTACATAAAAAAGGCTTTTTAGAGTTATTGACACTTTATAACATTTCTAATACCTATCCCAAGTCTATACCAACATGATTCACCATTTTTGATAGTTAATTATTCCTATTCAATCCTCAAGAGGGCTCAATAAGCAAGGATGTATAATTTTGTTGTCTTCATAAGATTGCATGCATGAAATTCACTTGTTTCTTATACTTCTAATCAAAATATGGGATGGAAAAAGGATATGAAGCCTATTTATGATCTACCCACACACCACTTAATGTCTCCAAATTTTCCTTTCTCTCAATCAAGAATTTAATGTCTCAAAATGACAATATGACCAAATTTTGATGAATATTAAGACTATGCAAGCACGAGGAGTAACAAGGTGGTATCCAATGATTTTTAAAAAATTTACATAGATTTTTAGGATTATATAATTGATTCCAGAACCTTATTAAAATCCCTTTAATATCTATTTTCCAATATTTCATCCCTAAATTCTCCAACATGCATGGATATAGACTTTTAAGAATTGTCAATACTAATTGAAGACTCAACTAAAACTTGCACACTTGTAAGGGTTTACCAAACTTCCAAGTGGAATGTCATCACCTATACAAACTCTCTATATTTATTTTTTTCCACCACCATTCAAACACCTCTGAACACACATCAATAATTATGATTTATCTATCATCCTTATCTATCCACATATATAGTTCTCACATGTTTACCATATCTGTTTACACATAAAGAAAGGTCATAAGAAAACCTAACCATTGAAAATAATAAAAAACAATTTAGGAATAGATATAATTCAATAAGTAAAAGATAATCACCATACTCTCATAATAACACTCTTTCATTTATTAGTATCTTTATTTAATAGAATAATAAAATACAAAACTTATGAACAAGGGACATATGTTTTTAATGTTTTTTATATATTTTCTTGGTCTTATTGGATATTTACCTCAGCCTCCTATGATGTTATTCTCCTTCCAATCTCCTTCTAAACATTACTATCACAACCACCCACTCTAACATGAAATTTCAATCTTTATATGCTTTGACACATGTAACATGACTCTCTTCTTACCACCCTCACATTAAAAAGGTCTAAAACACCCTCTATGACATCCAAAAACCCTCTATACTCTAATTAGATCTAATATTAATTCATGCATAAAGTCACCCAATCCATACCAAGCCATATCATACCTCTATTAAACACCCTACATGCACCTTCAACTAGGATAAAATTCAGAGTTTCTAGGCTTAAAATAGGATTGGGTGTAGGGGTTAAGGGTCTCTTACATTTTAATGAATAATAATAATTTTCCTAAAGATCTAATACATGTCAAATGTCTATCTAAACTCAATACAACCTCTCAAAACCCTATCTTCAATAGAAAAACCTTTAAGTGTCCTTACAAAATTGGTATAACCAAGGCTTCTTATGATAATCCTTATTCTAATGGGTAAATTTTGATATAAAATACACTTCAAAACATATCAATTAAAATTAAACAATTTTACTAATCCCCAAACAATGTTACTAATCCCATCTCCTTTCATTCACTCGCTCACTAGCTTCATTAGGGTATTAACTCGTCAAGACTCAAACACCTCAATTCTTGATTTAGGGTCCTTAAATGTAAATATTAATGATATATGATCTATCATAAGCATAACATACCTACCTCATTTCATTTGAACCCTTGAATCAATCTCAACACCCACTTACAGACCTCAAGATTAATAATGGGACTTCTTCCTTGTAGTTATTTTTATACAAACCTTATTTTCTTGGAATTTACACAACTCATCTTGGAAATATAAGAATATATTATAGTACCCTTTATCATTTTTTAACTTTATGCATAATTTCAAAAATTTAAAATCCATGGCGATGTACTTAATAACTCAAACCATCCTTTAATTAGGTTTTCTTTAGGTCTTCAATCCTCCAATTCAAGTTTTGCATCACCTAGCCTCCACACATGATAAATAAACTAAAATAATTTTGATTCAATTTTAGGCCATCATTCCCCAAATTTAAATAAAATTTTAGATCCCAAATCCTTTTCTAGCTTCCAAAACATATATTTGGTCAAGAAACCCTATATATAGTCTATACACAGGTCGAGAAGGACTCATAAAGGTTTTCCTACATATAAAAGGGGTTTTAGCATTCAAAGTGGATGATTTAGGACTATATAATAAAAACACACTCAAATACATTGGATTTAATCTTTGCAAGGTCACAAGTATGATTGAATCCTCTTTTCTAAACTTAATTGTACACACAAATGACAACCTATATGACTGAGACACCATAAAATGAAGTATAAATCAATTTCTTCTCTTTTTAGTCTACCTCAAGACCATAAAAATCTTCCATTCACCTATTAATAACATAATTAACCTACATTAAGAAATAACATTCATTTGTTGGATACAAAAGGGTCTTACCTCTCCTTTTCAATGTGTTTTTCTATCTCAAGACAAGGTACATGCAGAGTCATGAAGATTTAATGATTGTAAGATATTTTAAACCTTTTTAATTAGGCTTGGGAATTCAAAGGATCCCTATAAAATCAATGACAAAATTAATTTCTAATTCAAGATCTTAAAGCTCTTGAGATGAGCTAAAACACCTTACACCCCTGACATGTCAGTTGTGACATACACACATAGAATTCCAAGGGACCTAATTATATTTTCCTTTGATTTATCACTTTAGTATGAAATAAATGACACCATAATGAATTTAATAATTCATATAGAAATTTAAGACAATCATACCATGTTTATACTTTCATTTATCATCCTCTAGAGCCTTCAAAACCAATCATTTACTCTATTATATCAGACATACAATAAGATTTTAAGGATGAGAGAGTTCTTTCCTAATTTGTCTTAATTATAACACCAAAAATGACCATCCTACAGGTTTACATATTATATATACTAATTTATTTTTAACATACAACTATTATCATATATCAATATAATTCCATGTAATTCAAAATTATTCTTTCTAACTGTAACCTCACTTTATTTTTAGACAATCACCCTGCATTCCTTGATTAATAAAAAAAAAACATGAAGAGTACTCAATATATAGATTCAATATCCTATTCAAGGAAACATATAACCAATAACAATAAATATACCTTGTATGGGAGAGTAAACATACACAAACAACTCTTATTTATTAAGATGCACCATCAACATTTACATATGCAATCCATTCTTAGGCTCTGCCATTCTTCTTGAAGGGTGTACATTATTATTTTATTTACTCCTTCCCTCTCATCTTCTAATCTCTCTCTCCTTGCCTCTACTCTCCTCTCTTTCTCTTACACTCTCTCATCCTCTCATGTAATAACTCCTATTTTCATGTAATGTATACATTACATTTGGATGGTTATAACCAAAACTCTTCCACCACCTTTTCTAGTGACATGAAAATTGCATTTAGTCACTAAATATGACATTTTAAGACTACCTCCCAACTTACCTATCATTTTTTCATCTCATTAGACTCAAATGAACCCTTAATTCCTGATTCTTATAATTTAAAATTTAAAATTACAATTTTGGAGGGAAAACCCCCAATACACATTCTAAACCATCTCATGGATTCCTAAGATCCCTATGACCTCTAATGGACCTCCTAAAATGTATTAGAGTCTTCATCACTACAATTTATTTAATTTTTTAGATGCTATTGCATAAAATTTTAGATTTTACTACATGCTTAACACCTAAACTAACTAGTGATGCTCTACATCATACCTTTTATTTGTTTGGTAGTTGACACTTGTATAAATTATTTTCATTTAATTGAAATTTAACTAGTTACATACAACACTTCTTTAAATTTTCAAAAATTATCTATACTAATTATTGCATTCTGATTAATACATGTTAATTACCTATAACATTTAACTATGTTCATTACTACATGCAAAATAATTACCTATAGTTTGTGATTTTTTCTAGACATTATCAGTAAATAATTTTTGTAATTGTGTGGTAGGTGGAATTAATATTATAAACATGGGGAGTGTTGTGGAAAAAAGAGAATAATTCCATAAATTGATGTGAAAAAAATATATTAGAGGAGCTAAATGTGGAATGTCAAAAATGTACTAGATCTCATATGTGGTGGCCACTTCCATCAATTGGAGTGGGATTGGATGAAATAAAAATTTCATCAAGCCTGATGGATTGAAATGGGTCAATTTTATTATGAATTAAAATATGGAATGTCCTTCTTACCACATTAATATGGTGAGTTATGATTACATAACATTCATTGATAGGATCAATACTAATTTCTACCTATAGTGGTCATATGAATGGCCAAAGGATTATGACATTTTGCTTAATTTGTGGGATACTCCTAGCACCATTTCAGGCTATTTAAGGCCCATCATGGAGAATTTATTACCAATAATTTTTTTGAATGATCCATGTTAATGTAGGTTTTATGCACACTACAGTGTAAAAAAGTAGCCTCTAACATTTTAGGATCTTAATGGAGGTAAAATCCACTCCAAGGCACAAGTTGTAGGAATGTAGTCTACTACAACCTATTGATAGAATATCAAGTAGTGAATATAAGTTGTTGACAAGGTTTTTTGTATGGAGGTGTGGTTCCTAAAAGGTAGTGAATATCTACATGAGATGGATGGATGGTTGGTTGCTAATATAAAGTGGGTAGGTCTCAAAAGAAACTCAAAAAAATGGGAAGGGTAAGGAATAAACGAAAGCTTCTATGGTTTTACAGAATCACTTCCCTAGATGGTTTCTATAAAGGATGAGTGCTCATAGAACCTATGCCTATTACTAGAAGTAATTATACACTCATAATAAGACACGACTAAGAATTATAATAAAATAAAAATTCAATAAATTCACAATCCTCGTATAAAGGTTGATCCTTTTAGGGAAGATATTGCACACCCTTAAATAGGAGATTATGGCTTAGTCTAGTGAAGTATCTAAAGCAGCTATTACACACATAGAAAAAATACATCAAGAAAGCACTCAGGTAAAATCAAAATTATGAATCAATTTAAACTTAATTATCCAAATCAACATATATACCAATCCTTTAAAAAAAAATTCACATCTACAGATCAATACATCAATTAGTATAACTAAGAATCCATTCACAGCTATTGCACACTAAAGATTATTGAAATATAGAACCATGAAGTAATGACTAATTAAATATAAATTGGAAAGAAAAAACACAAACATATTTAGTAAAGATGAAAATTGATGTTTGTCCTATATTCAAAATTCTCTCAAAAAATCCAAGTTGGATTATAATTATTTTTATAGACTTGGGGAAGGGGTCACCTCATCCTTCAAGTTCATGGAAGGTCGTTACAAGTGATAGTCAGAAAATGAGTTATAACTATATTCTAAAACCATAAAAGATTCATCATATAGTTATAAATTAAATAATTTGACCTTTTCAAATGCATGCAATGTGTGCATTTGTACAAAAAAAATCAATTTTATAATAAAAATCTTGAACTACAAGGAAACTATGCACCTTTACAAAATTGTACATGCATAAAATCTTAGTCTATCAAGGCTGTGTCATGTGAAGTTTTGTATGTAATTTAGTTGGTGTAGAGACTAAGGTGGAAGTAATTGAAGTTTCATATGTTGATTCATCACCAAAATATTTATTTTTCTTGGCCTCATTCTCTTGATAAAATTTATGTGCCCCATCATGCTTCTATTGTATAGTGTTCAAGTTCAATAGTGGTGGTCGATGTATCATTTTAATTTGAATAACAAATATCAAATGCTCGTCTTTGGTTGTATGGAATTTATTATTGAAAATTTCTGCCTTCATAACTTTCTTTCTAGCCACACTCAAATCAAATTCTATCTCTTCTACTGTTAAGCCTTACGAACTCTACTTGAAATCATTTGCTTCTTCTTGAATGAGTTTATCAAAATTGATCCCACTGATCAATTTTCCCATGGCATCCTTCACCTTTGACATCTTCAAATCATGCAAAACATAGAGTATTTAGGCCTCATGTACCTGATATTTGGGGATTAAGGCCCCAACTAATTGTAGCCACTCCTTTGCTTCTTCCTTCCTTATGATAACTAATTTTAAGGATTTGGATGCTTTTAGTGTTGTTATTAATTATAGATGATTGCATAACAAGTTGTTTGTGTATGAAACTAAAATATTCAAATCAACACTTTCATATTTCAAGTAATTATATAATTATTTGTCATTATTTACATGAGAATCCAATTTGTCCCTCATAAACTCCAATGTCTCTAAAGAGTTGTAACATCAAGAAGTTGCTTCTTTGACCTTAACTTCTATACCTATAGTGATATGTACAGTCTTTACTTACTCATTCAAATCTTACACCTATGATTTTACCTCTTTTCAAGCCATATCTAGTCCCTCATGGATGGATACTATAGCATCCTTATGTGCTTGGGCTAGGTATGCAAGATTTTCAATATAAGGAGATTACCTGTGTTATCTTTTCTTCCTCTTAGTGAGAAAGAATACTTCATGACTTTCCTCAAGAATTATCTCCCTTCCTCTATCATCCTCTAACTTCCTCTTCTTCACTCTATGTATATTACTAGATGGGGGGTCAAATAGAGTGGAAATAGATGAAAGCTCAGTGATATTAAAGATAGGAATTTGTGAATCCTTGCTTCTTAAGTCTACAACCCATGGAGGAATGTCCAGTTGTGAAGCATCTGAGGTTGTAAAACAAACCTCTTACTTAACCTCCTCTACTTATATCTATTTATTTCATACTTTGACAAGTACATTAGGGAGGATAGGCCATATAATCTTAAATAAATACATTCCTCCAAATTGAGGGAGTGGGTGGACTATGATCAATTAGGGTTTGATCTTCCTTCCCCTACCATAACTTGTCACAATAGTTTCTTCTACGGAGGTGGTTGATGGAATTGTAAGGGTGATTTGGGTGTACTAGACATGGATTTGTGGAGTGGCAAATGCAGTCTCTACCTTTGTAGACACCTTATTCTTATTTAAGGCTTTGATAGTGGAAGTGCCAAAAGGGACATAGGAGGTTGGCATGGTGAGTGGGATGGATGCATAGAATAGATCAATGGTATTGGTGGATAAGGGATCGATGGAGGTGGAATTAGGCACTTCCACCTTGGGTGTCCTCAACACATAAGAGATAGAAACATGTCTAAATATTGGAATAAAAGATAAAGGAACATATATGAAGGGCTTTGTACCTAAGGAATTTGGCACTACAAGATCTACTTGAAGGTTCATGGCCTTAACTATTTCTATCTCTAATTCTTCATGAAAATCATCCTCAATATCCTTAATTATCACAACCTCTCCCTATGCTAGTTCTTAGTGTCGAGGTACAATAGGCAAGCCTTGTGATGATTACACTATAGGACTACCTATTGGAGCCATATGATTTCTTGTGTAAACCAGAGGGATCTTCATCTACATGGGGGAACCTTATTAGGTAGATCTCACTACCTCTTATGTTTCTATCCAAATATATGTATCAATATAAACTTGGGGAATATCATTAGTCACTTGAATGGAACTTGCCATTGGGTTGTTCTTTTATTTTCTCCTCATAATTAGAATCTAAACTAATGAGGTCCCCTGGTTGTGATCGCATGCTAGTTATTTATTTTGACACCCTAGTCTCTTTATTCACATTCTTGAGTTTTAATTTCAAAGGGAGTCCTTGATATGAGGAACCCACCTATTCTTTGGATTGCTCCTTAGACTATCCTCTCCAAAATTTAGTGTGCTCCCATCCCTTGTATAAATCATTCTTGCCATCTAGTTATCTTACAGTAATTGAGGGGTCCTCTTGGATAATTTTAAAATGGTCTTCCTTCAGTCCAACAACTATTGCCCTCTCTAAAACATCATCATCCTTTGCATTTATAAAGATAAAATCATTAGAATAGGGAATATGGCTATAAGGGATATTAAGCACCTATATATACTTCTAAATAAGTCCATGTGGATCCCAGTCTTTGTGTGGAAGGATGGGGAAATAATAGATCCTTCTCTTGACTCCCACTTCTCCAAAATGATTCCCCATTTTGTAGACCATTCTCCAAATTGTTATATGGTGGCAAAAGTAAAAATCTTTCTTCTACCTAAATAATTCCTCTTTGACACTCCTCCATAATTGGAAATCAATTTCTTGTTGTACCAACTTTTTTAGGATGTATTTTGAGAGACAAAAAGGATTAAACTTGTTTCCCCAAATCATTATAACTATGACTTTTAGATAAAGGAAGTAATCCCCTTTACCACCCAAGGTATTTATAATATTTGGTCTAATTCTAGGCATGGGCAAGCCATGCATGGATTTCCAAACTTGTGGATATATGTCCTCTACTATTATGACCATATTATTGGTGTAGGAATATATGTGCATAAACTGGTAGTGGTCACATATTTTATTTTTCATATAGTTTGTGGCTAGAGTCCATAATTCTCTAAGGTCTCTATAACAAGTTCCCATAATGACATCTATAAAATAGGACATCATATAGAAATTAACTGAAGGTATGGGATGCTTGTCCTTGTGAATTATCTACTCTCTCATATTAGAGATGATTATCTCACCCAAGGCATACACAACATTTTGGGTGAGAATCATGTATAGAAATGGCACCCAGTCTAGATTAATAAAATGAATACTAAGTATACCATAAAGATTATTTAAGAGATCCATGTTGATGCGTATCCCCATTTTGAACATGTTGATAGAAATATATCCCTTTGGCTTCTTCCCTTTCCATGTGATGTTCTATTCTAGGAGCAACCATGAAGAGAGTGCCTTCTGAATTGATCTCCATGTGTTGAACTACACTAATGTATGCTTATTAAAATAAGCATTGAGTATTCTTAGATATAGATATAGCTATAAGTTATGTCCCTAATTTCATGTGAAAACTATATTATTTCTAGATTAATAAAGGAAATAATCCTATGATGTCCTACCTGAGAAAAACAAATCTTGTAGGAGGTCGATGCATGGCATCACCTTTGGCTTGGTGGTAGGAAAATGTAACCTTTCATGTTTTAAAGCCAATAATTATTGGACAAATAGCCTATCAACAAGTTTCATCTCATCCTCCTCTAAAAACACATATATAGAATTGAATATGTCCCATAACTCTAGTTGGTGTATCTATTTTTGAATATGTTAAATTTAAACATTGTATCCATAAACTTTATAGAATCTTTGATTGAATATGGTGATGGTAGATTTACTCCATTTAATGTCTTGGATGAAGACACCATTATTTTATACACTCTATGATACTTATAGTTTCATTTTAAGTGTTATATATATTTTATGCTCAATTCTACTCTACCTTGATCACTGTTTACGCACAATTATCTTTATAGGGAGTAGCTAGGGCTCTTCAATGTATAGGATAGTAAAATACTTTGAATGCAAGTTTATTATAAAATAATGAAGAATTTGATGGTTACACATTAAATATATGGAATTTTTAATTGAATAGTAGTTCATGTAACATAAATGCCTAATGTTCACTTCACTTACAATTCTTGCATAATTCAAACTTTGTTAGTTCAAGTTGGTAGGGGTTTCATACTATTAATGGGAAGTATTTTCACCTTTTATTCAACTAAGTATAGCAAGGGATAGTAGTGTTATTCATAGTAAAGCATTGATTGGGAAAAATGATTAGGAAAAATGTCCATAGATTAATTCCATTAAGGGAATTATTTCAGACAAAATATTCATAACAATTTCCTTGAAGACCTATTTCATCAAGAAAAAATTTTAATGCAATTATCTTGAAGGGTTACTTCCAAAAGTTCCAAAGGGTTAATTTAATCAAGTAAAAATCTAAAGGGTCTACTTTATAGGGTATTTCCACCATGGAAAAATTCTTGAAGCATCTACTTCATAAAATTTGAAGGGATATTCAAAAGGTTTAAGGGTAAGTCTGTAGGGAAAAATTCTCATGATAATTATCCTAAAGGGTAAGTTATAGAGGGCAAAAGGCCTGGGACAAAAGTCTTTAAGGGTAGGTGTAGTATGACAAAGGGGCCAAGAAAAAGTCCAAAAAGATAAGTCTTGAAGGGATAAGGGGCTAGGACAAAGTCTTGAAGGGCAAGAAGCTATTTAGAAAATGGTCTAAAGGTCACTTAAAATGTCTGAATGGTCAATTCAAGAAATTTGAAGGGTAGGTGCAAAAGGTTCCAAGGATCTACTTCATGGAAAAAATGCCTAAAGGGTCTAGTTCATAAGGTAAAGTTTTGGTAGGAAAAGGGTCTGGGATAAATGTCTTGAAGAGTGAGTTGCAAAAATCCTAAAGGGTATGTGCCTTGGGGGTCATTGTTTTAATAAAATTACAATGGCAAGATTCTTGTGGGAAATTATTTCAAGCCTTTTGAATTGAACAAAATTTTTGAAGATAAAAAGTCTAAAGGGCCATTTTCATCAGGGCCCAAGGAAAAAGTTCTAAAGGATAATTTTCAAAGGTTGAAGGGAAATTTCAAAAAGGCCTAAGGGTAGGTGGATTAAGGTTGAAGGGTATTTTAATTAGGTCGAAATATAAAGGGTCTACTTCATAGGGCATTTTTTCCATAACAAAAGTCTTGAAGGGTCTACTTTGTATAGGGTGAAGGTTTATTCAAAGAGGCTAAAGGGTAAGTCTATAGGTCAAAATGCCCATGACAACTATCCTAAATACTAAGTGTAAAAGGTTCAAAGGGTAGGTCTAGAGGGCTACAAGAAATCTATCAAAGGATTTGTTTTTGACAAAATATCCATAGATGTAATTCATTTGGGGGAGTTATTTTGGATAAAATGTTCACAACAATTTCCTTGATGGAATAAGTCCATAGGAAAAAGTCCACAAATAATTAATCAATGAAGGTAATGGAAAAAATGCCCAAAAATACAAATTGCATAATCTTGATAAAGTTAAACGCAATTTCATAAGCCCAATATAATAAGATCGATATAAATAATTAGTCTATGAACACAATACCAATGCCATTTTGCTAAAGTATGAAAAATCTAATAATTAATCTTCTCCCAAATTTTTCATAAACATATAAAAGAGGGGATAAAATTCAAGATCATAGTCTAAAACATAGTGGGTCCCATTTCCCTATGGAAAATTGGGTGTATTGGGTACAAAAAATGGTGACTCATAAGGGGAATACTCCTGAGTATTCAAAAACCTAGAACTTTGGTTTGAAATTTTAAATCAATCATGAAGTGTGTCACAAAAGAATACTTGAACCATAAACATGAAGGAGACTCATAATTTCATCCATAAAACATACTTGCTTCCTAATTTCTTGGATCTATGTGTGTCAAATGTGTAGTTTATTTAACCCTTGTTGTGATGAGTTTTTCAAAAGCTTTGATGAGGTTATAGGTTTTATCCCAATATCTCTTAAAGATAAAAAAGGAAGCTTAGGTAGTGCTTTGATACTAATCAAGAATCCATAACCCCAATAGAGATAACTTAGGCCCCTTCTCTTCTCATTCCATTATTTTATTTGATCCTGATGTATGGTACATTTATCTTATTTCATCATTCAAGCCTTTTTTATTGTCTTTTTCTCTTTTGAAGTCATTGGTTATTTCTTTTTTTTGTTTATATTTTATTATTGAATAGAAAAGAGAAGAGATAGACCCCTAGTGAGATAGTGCAATTATAAAACAAATATTTACTAGGATGTCCTTGCTAGCCAAACACATACCCATAATTGTCACTTCTAATAGGTATTTAATGTGATACGTGCATTTGATCCAATAAAATTATAAAATTTTCTAAATTTGTATGAAGTACTATGAGAGTAACTTCCATATGCATAGTAAAATTATTCAATTATGAAACCATTCAGAATAATCCATGATTACCTACCTTCATCCTAAAGACTCAAAAACACAAAAATACTGCTAATCTATAAACTAGTCCCAAAGTGTCAAGATTTTTAATTTTCCCTCTTTCCTAAAAATCGTAAGCTGAGTTGGTTTGGATTTTAACTACATTATAGTTAGAGAAAACACAATTCTGATTGTCAGAGAAAACAAAGAACAATTAATCTAAGAAAGCATTGAAATCTAATCTAGAAAACATGAAATCTAATCTATGAAATCAAAATACTCATAGCAGGAAAGATTAATCTAGAAAGTAGAAAATCTAATCTATGAAAGCAAGAAATATAATATAATCCTATAAATATATTCATCCATCCCTCATTACTTATTAACATTAGTAGATGACACAACCTTAAAGTAATGCTTTAGGAACTACCCGTTGACTCAATATGTAAGCTTATTATCTTGGAGGTCCTTCAAATGAGATGCATTATTTCCCATGATCTTCAAAATATGGTATGGTCTAATCTATATTGGGTTAAAATTATTGTGTTATCCTTTCTTATCATGGGCTTTATCCCAAAGTAGCACTAGATATTAAATATTGAATGCTTTGACTTTTGATCTTTTATCAAACCACCTCTTGACCACATCCTAGTGTTTTTCGAATGTCTATAAGGCCTCAATTCTTGAATTTTCCATTTCTCTTATGTCCATCAATCTTGATTATATGTTATCACTTAGTTATATGTAGTCCTACACTAAATTATAAGTGGGTATTTTTTGCATAATTAGAAATATGATCTTGCATCCATATACTAATAAATAGGGTGAAGCTTTAAGGGATTGCTTGTGCCTAGTCTAGTTTTCCCAAATATCATAATGTAATCAATTATTTGAGTCCTTAAGCTTTTCCCCTACTAATTTATTAGTTGCATTAATCAAATTATTATTCATTGATTCTACCAAACTATTTTTTTGAGGGTAATAGCTAGAAACTAACTTGATAATGCTCTAGTTGTTTTGTGCCCATTCAATAAATTATTCTAATATAAAAGTTAGTCCATTATAATAAACCAAAGAAATGGGCATGAGAAATCTATTTGTTACATGTTCCTCCAAGAAGTGAATCATGTCTTGTGCTCTATAATTCTTTATGGCTATGGGTTCAGTCCATCTAGTGAAATAGTCTATAGTAGTAAGCAAAAATTAATGGCTTGTTGATGAATTTGGGTTGATGAAAACAATGAAGTTTAATCCCCAATGGTAAATTGGCCTTCTTTAAAATGACATTACGTTTCATAATTTTTTTTTTGGCTAGATTTTTGCATTCATGGCATGTTCTCACATTAGCATGAGCATCTTTGAAAATTGTTGGCCAATAGTAGCCCATTCTTAAGATCTTATGGGCCATGGTATACCTAGATGGGTGACATTTGCCTATTTTTTGATGCATGTTTTTTAATATTTCTCTAGCTTCTTCTATAGATACACACCTAAGATAAATACCTTCATAATTTCTTCTATAGAGTAATCCCTTCTTGATCATGTAATTAGTATCTTTTAGCTAGAAAGCTCTTCTTATCTCTCTATTGAGATTTGAGAAATAATTTCATGTAAGTAAACATTGTATTATATTAGTATACCATTATCCTTTAGATACTTGAGCTTCACATACCTCTTCAACTATGATACAAGGATCTAGTTTAGTTATAAGCTAAATAATGCCTTCGCCCTAAATGGTCTTTACGAGTTTGATCTCTATGTCCAATTATAACTCGGTCATACATTTGCCTTGGTGTTCTCTTAGCTCATTCTATGAGAGAGTAATCTTGACATCAGGATCAACCATGATGGCAATGGTTTTATTCCTCAAGATATAATTCTAAAACTTCTTTACTACCATGACAAGGGAAAAAATCTATTTTTTAATCATAGAATATATAAGCTCTACATGTTTTAGATTTGTGCTCATGAAAATTATTAGATTTTAAGTCTCTTCTTTATTTTGTATGATGATAGTTTCAATCATATTATTTGAGGTAAATGAATATAGGTAGAAATATTTATTAAAATCTGAATTGATTGATACTAGAACCTATGATATTATAAATTTAATGTCTTAGAAGGACTTTTGGGCTTCAAATATCCACTCTATTTTGTCATCCTACTTGAGCATGGTGTTCATAGGTTTAATGATTTATAAAAATCTTGAGATGAACTTACTTATGAATTTAACATTTACAAATAATGATTCAAGCTTCTTGTTGTTGTCTGGTGGTTGAGTTATTTAAATCACTTGAATTATATCTAGATTAATGATGATCCCATATTTAGTGATGATGTGCCCAAAAAGATTGCCTTTAGTCACTCTAAATATGTTATTCTTTGGGTTTAATGAAATAAGGAACCTTATACATCTTTCAAATATAGATTATATGTGACTTATGTGGTCGTTCCTATTATTTAAAAATACTGTAATATCATCTATGTAGATGACTGTACATTTTTATATTAATCCTTTGAAAGAATGATCCATGGCACATTGAAAGTTATAGCTTGCATTTATCAAGACAAAATACATCCTCTTATATGCATAATTTCCCCACTTCATGGTAAATGTCATCTTCATTTTATCCTCAGATTGTACTAGTAATTGATTATAGCCTAAAAATTCATCCAAGAAGGACATCATTTTAGAATCACTTACTTTATGTGTCACTTCATCTAGAGAAAGTAGAGGATAATTATCCTTTCCATAATCCTTGATCATATTTATAAATTCCACACATAATTTGATCTCACCATTATTATTTCTTACCAAGACAAAATTGGCCTACCAAGTAGAATGCCAGATTAGGAAGATGATTTTTACATTTAAAAGATTTTCCACTTCTCTCTGAATGAGAGAATCCAAAATAGGATTGACTAGTCTTTTCCTCTCTGAAAAGTGCTACTATGTTGAAAGATCAAATAATCATGTGATATCCTACCCAAGAAAAATAAATCTCATAAGATGTCAATGCATGGCATCACCTCTAGATTGGTAGTAGTAAAATATGACCTTTGACATTTGAAATCCAATAATTTTTGTATAAACAATATATCAATGAGTGTCATCTCATCCTCCCCTAAAAGACACATCCATATAATCAACTACATCCCATAACTCAGAATAGTTCGTGTATTTATTTTGAATATGGTAGCATAAAAAACTGTATCCATAACTCTATAGAATTTTTGATTGAATATAGTGATGGTAAATTTTCTTCCCTAAATGTCTTAGATGAAGATGCCATTGTTATATACACTTGGTTTCTTAAAATTTCATTTTAGGTATTGTGTATTATATATGCTCAATTCCATTTTAGCTTGATCATTGTTTACTCACAATTATCTTTGTAGGGAGTAGCTAGGGGTCTTTGATGGATAAGATACCAATAGACTTTGAATGCAATTTTTTAATACAGAAATGAATGATTCGATGGTTGTGCATCAAATATATGGATTTTTTTATTGAATAGTAGTTCATGCAACATAAATGCCTAACATTTACTTTATTTGTAATTAATGCATAATTCAATTTTTTTAGTTCAAGTTGGTGGGGGTCTCATAATATTAATGGGAAATATTTTCACATTTTATTCAACTAAGTATAGTAAGGGATAGTATTTTTATTGATAGTAAGGAATTCATCAACAAAATGTTTTCAAAAAAATGTCTATAGATTAATTCTATCAAGGGAATTATTTCAAACAAAATGTTCACAAAAATTTCATTAAAGACCTATTTTATTGGGTAAAAGTTCTAAAGCAAGTATCCTAAAGGTTCACTTCCAAAACTATTGAAGGGTTATTTTTGTTAGGAAAAAATATGAAGGGTCTACTTCAAATAGAATTTCATCCATGGTGAAATTATTGAAGGATCTACTTGATAAAAGCTAAAGGGATATTTAAAAGGCTGAAGGGAAAGTCTGTAGGGTAAAATGCCCATGATAATTATCGTAAAGGGTAAGTTCTAGAGGGAAAAGGGCCCTAGAAAAAAGTCCCAAATGGTAGGTGTAGTATGAAAAAGGGGTGAGGAAAAATTATTAAAGGATAAGTCTCAAAGGGATAAGGGTTGGGATAAAGTCCTGAAGGGTAGGTGGCTATTTTAAAAAGTGTTGAAGGGTCACTCAAAATGTTTGAAGGGTCATTTAAATAAATCTCTAGGCTGGGTGCAAAAATTTTAGAGGATATACTTCATGGAAAAAATACATAAAGGGTATATTTTATAAGGTAAATTTTTGGAGGGGAAAAGGTTTGGGATAAAATTCCCAAAGGGTAGGTTGCACAAAGCCTGAAGGGTATGTTCCCTTGGGGTCATTATTTAAAAAAAAATTATATTAGCAAGATTATTGTTGGGAATTGTATTAGGCATTTTAGGTCAAACAAAATGTCTGATGAAAAAAGTCCAAAGGGTCATTCTCATCGAGCAAAGGGCCTAGGACAAGTCCTAAAATATACTTTTAAAATGCTAAAGGGCACTTTCAAAAAGGCTTAAGGGTAGATGGGTTAAGGCCAAAGGGTCATTTTCATCAGGTATAAATCTAAAAGGTCTAATTATTAGGGTATTTCATCCATGAATTTTTTTATAAAGGATATAATTCATAAAGGGTGAAGGGATATTCAAAAATGCTGAAGGGCAAGTCTATAGAGCAAAATGCCCATGACAACTATCTCGAAGGGTAAGTACAAAATGTCCAAAGGGTAGGTCTATAGGGTTAAATGAAATTTGTTAAAGGATTTATTTTGGAAAAATATCCAAAATAATTTCCTCAATGGCATAATTCTATGGGAATAAGTCCACAAATAATTAATTGACAAAGACAATGAACAAAACACCCAAAACATAAAACCCAAAAAGACAAATCACACAAGTATGATAAAGATAAACCTAAAAACATAAGCCCAATAAAATAAGACTAATATAAATAATTAGTTTATGAACATAATACCAATGCCATTTTTCTAAAGTAAAAAAAGGCTAATAATCAATCTTATCCTATATTTTTCATAAACATATAGAATATGGGCTCAAAGTCAAGACCATAATATGAGAAAATGTGGGTCCACATTTTCCTGTGGAAAAATGGTGGTGTTAGGTACAAAAATATAGATGTGTATGTGCATCCAAATCAGGTAAAAAATATATTTATTGGTGATAAACTACCATTATAAGTTCATTTTGAACAATAAAGCATTCAAAATAACCACTTTGATGGCTCCAGATATTATCTAAGCCAACCATACATAGTGTTATGGAAGAGGTACATAATCTCCCATAACATCTATTTTACTCTCATTTGATGGGGGTGAAGTATTTCAAGAACAAAACCACTATACTTATTCACATATATTGTAGATGGTGACTATGATCCATCGTATGATAGTGATAGTTCCCAAAGTGAATAGTATTAATATATAGAATTATCTTGTAATATTGATAGATAGTTTATAGTCTTGTAATTATTTCTATTTGGACATGTTTATATTATGGATAAATAAAGTAAAAATTTGTTTGTATATTTCTTGAAGTTTTGATTCTGAGTCATATCATTGAATTTCTACCTTTAGTTTTTTGTGTAACCATATTGATCCAAAATCTTCTAATTTTTTACCATAGGTTTGTAATAGTGTTTGATGTTTTGATCAATTAAGAAAAGGATTTAATCAGATGGAAAGTATTTTACAATGTTATTTTATATATATTTGTGTGTTGTCTTATATAAAGTGAGTGTTTATATGTGCTCTTGAGCACTATTTCCACGACTATATATGAGAATGTAAAAGTATGTAAGTAGGTCTATATTAGTATATTGATATTATGAAGACATATTTATGTTTTTGAGTTAATGTTTAATTAATTTTATTTTTTTATCAATTTTTTATACATATTATGGTGAAAAACATAAAAATTATGTGTATTAATGATATTTTATTTCCTTATTCACCTTTTTTTTTCGGTCTGTAATTCTTACTTCTACATTAGATTCTTGAAGATCACAAAAAATCACAAAATGACCCAATATATGTTATAAACCATTATATAGTGATTATATAAAATTTAGACACCTTGAAACATTATTGAGAGTCAAATAATGAAGCAAAACTTCAATTCACATTCCCTTCTAGGTTTATTCTGCTTTCTACATAGTCATCTTATAAATTAACTTATTCAACATTATAAAACCTCCAATCACTTTAAAATCATTATAAAAACATTATATGGTGAAAAAATAGAATGAAAAAACATTCATACATGATTTTGATTCAAAATATATTTCTAAAAGAACATTTATCATACTTTTCTAGGTCTCTTAACATGCGCCTACAAAAAATTTGAACATAGTTACTTTAGGATTATTTTACTAGACCTATCACCACTTTTTAATAATTTTAATGGATCCTAAAACCTTATATCATCTCTTCCCAAAGATTAGAATATTTTCACTAGTTACAAATGAATATATGTCTCTTTTCCCATCTCTAAACCGTGTTGTAGGGTTTATCAGGTTACACTTAGGCCAAGAGCTTATTTTTCATTGATCATGAATCCTGGAACATTTTTTTTTATCATTTTGACATGCGTAATAGAGGATTATAAGACTCCTTAAACTAATAAAATCTTCAAACTCAATTCATACATTAAAATATAGGTGCCTTAAGTGATTGCCCTAACTGTGTATTCTTGGAAAAATATAGTAGTAAGAGTTTGAATAGTATAAGTCATGATCCAAGTTCCAAATCACTTAAACAATGATGAAATACTACTCATTAATTAATTATTAAACAACTTAATTACAAAAGATCAAGTAAGAAATTAGTGTAAAAAACATTGATTTTGTAGATTAAAATTTGAATAAGCAAGTGTTTTAATTGATTTCCATCTAAAATCATAAGCATACATGAAATACCAAACACATAAGTGTTCCACACAACTAATTATCATTTTTTTGGTTATAGAATACCATGTCTATTGGTAGACATTCCATTGTCTTGTGCAAATAAGATATCAAACTCTACCTTCAAAATCTATAATTGGTGTTCATATATGGAAATTATTCCTTTGTGTTTTAGTTGCATGGCCTACATAGTCTCTACCCTTGAATCACATAGTGATTTTGTGTAGGCATGGGTAGCTTCTAGATTAACAAACTTTATTTCAACATCCATCTTCTCATCCCTTAGTGTGATAGGTGTAGAGTGAAACTTCTTGACCTCTCTTGTATTATTAGCTAGCATAGTTTCTAACTTCATAATATTTTCCCTTACACCATTAATACACTAAAAAAAATTTGGTTTTCTATCTATATTGATTGCATTTTTACATCCACTAGTGACAGTTTCAAATGAAGATGTCATTTGGTGCCCATTGCATTCTCAGATCTCATCCTTGTGAGAAGTTTTTCCACATCCTCAATAAATTTGGAAACCACATTTTCTTATACATTTGGGACTTCATATAAAAAAAATACACATTAAATTCAATGACATAATTCAATATTTTCAACATTG
This sequence comes from Torreya grandis, assembly GCA_037957365.1. Taxonomy (NCBI): domain Eukaryota; kingdom Viridiplantae; phylum Streptophyta; class Pinopsida; order Cupressales; family Taxaceae; genus Torreya; species Torreya grandis. Next base: position 1,276,259 of record JARHVA010003468.1, on the reverse strand, counting down.
ATAATCTAAAAAAAATCTAGACATAAATGAGGGTCCTTGAGATTAATGCCTTTTTTGAGAATGTTGAAAAGATAAGAACATCCAATTTTTTATATTAAAAATAATTTCCTTACACACATAGATTTTTCTAACCTAAATAAAACTAATGAAATCATTATATGAGCCCGCTATTTAAAAATGAGAAAAGTGGGTAAGTGAAATGGAAAGTACTACATGTTATAATGGTTAATGATGAATTTGTAAATAAATTTGAAACACCAAAAACCAATAATTAATACCATTATTCTTTACTTGTGCCATGGTAATTCAAATGTATTAGACTATTTCATTCCTTTTTTCCACTCTTCCCCTACCTTGAATAATGGTCCATAGACATTAATAGTTGTTATGTCGATTGCCTTAATGGTTAAACACATGATATGAGATAAAGTAATGTTAGAGATATAAGCATTGAATACAAATATTATATTGAAATCCTTCCCACCATAGTTAATTTTATATATGCATAGATACATGCAAACATGTGCACTTTATCACTGACATGTGAAATAATGAAAGGAGAATAAGGTATACATGTTAACATGATAGATCACCTGTTGAAAACATCACATATCATACACATAAAAAATATCTAATGAGTATATGGTAAAAACATTACATCATTCAACCATGCATCATTATGAAATACATCAAAAAATTCAAATTAACCACCAAACCATTACATAAGTCATACATAAATAAAAAACTATGTATCTAGCATAAACCAAAAATGAAACACTTTTATTGAAATCTCCTATCCAAATAATATGTTTGACCACACATCATACATATCATACATATTATGCCAAAATGTATGTATATGAATAATAATGTCCAAAGCAATATCAACATTCATTCCCTAGCTATTAAACATCTTCAAATGGATAAACAAGTGGAAGTGGTCAATCACATGAATGCACATATATGCATATGTCACCTTGGACACCTACATTTGAAAATTTGTAGTTTATAAATCTTAACAAAAAGAAATAATAAGACACCAACATGAATAATAAAGTTGTCAATTTTGGTAAATAATAATTAAGTATCATACCTCCTAAACATGGTCCATCCATGCCTATGACTGTGCCAACTAATCTCCAAAAAAAGCCTATATGTAATAAAAATATACAACACTATCAAAATATTTAATGGTAGGGTTAAAATAAAGGTAGGGGAATAAAGAAGAGTGTATATAATACATAGTAATCTTAAGAAGTACAATATCAATTTCTAAGGCAACTTGTCATGCATGCTTTCATTTTCTATCCCCCCCAACAAACATCTATCCCATTCTGTAAATTAATTTATCTCAAAGGAATGTGATCATCATCACTAGAATGAGATTAAGGGTCATCTCTCTAAAATCCAAATAGTGATTATTGCATAAATATCAATGTTAATATTGAGTAAGATAAATTAAAATTAACTTTAACTTCATGAAAACCAATGAAGAAAATGCATTTAACCTGAAGTCCATTATTGCATGCACCTTTCTATTACTATACTCAATCTCTTTTTCACTCCATTTGTTGATGATATTCTCTTTATTAAATGTTGTATTCCCTTATACATGCCATTTTTTCACTTGAATCATATATACCCATCTCATCATTGATAAATTTCAAGGCTATCTCACTAAGATAACATAACTTACAGACATTTTCCCTTGCTAGCCATGATATTCATATCCTATCTCTCTTGTTGATTCTCTAGTTTTTTTAAGAATCATTTTATTGGCTTCCTTTATGTTTTTTATTTTCATGATTTATCTTCCCTTCAACTTTCATTTCCAACTTTTAGTATGCCTAAAGGGGATCCTTGCAATGCACTACTCACCATGAATCTTACAATGGTGAGTGTTAATTCTATCTTGTGACCAAAAGGGATGACCACCATCAGCTATAAATATGTCACATGTCATCAATAATTAAAGGTGTGCATTCTACCTCATAATACCCCAATCTTTGATACTATACTCATGTGCATACTATAATTCAATAAGGAAGACATGTGAGGTTAAAATCATAAATCAATAAAAAAAATATAATGTTATCAAACACAATAAAATGTGAAATTCATAAATCAATAAATAGAAGATAATGTCATCAAAGACAATCAAATGTTATTATAGCATTTGGTTTCTCCATTTTAATTATGAAGTTTTTGTAAGCTAACCATCATCATCTTCATCATCATCATTTTCATAGAGGTCATATGACTTCACCTCCTCCTAAAACATAGGTCAACATATATATGTGACTCTAAAAATATATAAAACAACAAACATGTAAGAGTATGGGAAATAAAAGAGAGAGTATAATAAATACACACATTTATAGGGATGAAGTTATTATGCAAGTGAATATCACCCACATCTACATGGATCTACTCCACCCATTCTAACTAAAATACAAAAAAAAAAAAAAAAACATATAATTTAGCAAAATTATTCTAATTTTGATTGTTATGAGAGGGAAGAAGGAAACATTATTTAACATGAGGATCAATCAAACATTAAGGGAAGCCAAATGTTCTCATACATATCTTGAGAAATAGTCATTAGATGATTCATGGACACCCTCTTCACCTTTGGTTAGCTCCATCCCCTCTTCATATATTATTAATAAAGATATAACAAATCAAAATATGGATGCAAATTTCACAAATATTGAGAATTTTACATATGAAACAAGAATATTAAATCGGGCATTAAAAATACACAGACCATAAATAAAACTACATATGTTTTCCCCTTGTATACATCTTTATTTGGTAAATAATAAATATTGCACTAGGATTTCACCCTTGGTTGTTCACGTGTAAGGGATGGTTATATCAAAATAATGGTAATATCATTCCTAATGGTTGATGCTCCATATCGATTCCTCATTTGATCTCTGATGGGGAGATGGGAACATCTAAACTAAGCCTTTGCATGCATTGAGGAATATCAATCAACTAATTTAACCTAACAAAATTCATGTCACAACAAGTTAACATAAAAATATATATAATACAACTCAACTTCACCTTCAAATTTAGTAGTTAAAAATGCATACCATTTGTTTTATCTTAGTATAAATTTGTTTGAGGTAATCATCTAATTCTTAGTCATCCATATTAAATCTTGAGTAGTTAAAATTCATAGTATTAGTTGCCAACAAAAAATAACTTGCATTTAAACACGTTAATAATATTCTCTACAACACTAACCCTTACCTATGAACTACTTATATAAATCACCATAAAAGTCATTAAGAGAGTACAATGGTGTACCAATAGTCAAGATACTTTGAGTAGTTATCAATGTAACATAATCATCATGGAATAATTATGGAAAACATTGTTCATGAAATTTACACCCTATATTGAAAGTATATATTACAAGCCTTTAACTAGGGAATGTACATATGATAAGGAATTACATTTTACCTAGATAGTGTAACATTCCAAAGTAGAGATTGTATTTTCACATTATAAAAACATAACATACCAATTCATTTGGAAATAATATATATATAATATGGCAAGGCCTCATATGGTGATTCAAGGATAAGCTAATCAAACATTTGTATGTAGTAGATGAGATAGAGAAAATGTATTGGATACATTACATTTTGAAAACTTTAAAAGAATCAAAACATGCTTTTTGTAAATTTCAAAGGTTATAAATAATATTTGTGAAGCCTACAATATCAAGTCCATGGAGATTGTATGAAAAAAAAAAGAATTTAGTTGTAGCTTCTATCAAATAGTTTGACGGAAATATTTAATAAGATCAATGAACATTCTAAATGAATAAGTTAATAATAATAAAGATACACTATATAGTACAATGGGAGTGTAGTAAACATGGATTGACACACTCTTAAAAAGTGGAAGTGTACACAAACATATTAAATATGATAAGAGTAACCCTTTTAATGTACTTAAAATCACACATACATGATGCCCCCATTACAAATAATTATGAAGCTTCATCCGCACACCTCGCAAACAAGAATACAATATATTTAGGCACTTGTAAGCATAAATACACATGAAATGATGAATAAAAACACATGAATTAAAAATAAATCTCAAGATATTAAATCTTGGAAAATACTATAGAGGATGTTATACACCCCGTTCTAGATCTTTGTTTGTTAGATTATTAGTCCATATGACCCTCCGTATGAGAGCTTGTCCTTACGTATAAAAATAACTTATTAATAGAGACAAAATCTTAGGTGAGTTTAACCTTATGTATAATACACCTCTATCAAGGAGAAATAGGGATAAAGAAATAGAAGGTATAGGTAAAGTAAAGACAAATGTCATTTTAAATGATTTATTAGAATCTTCACTACTTTTGTTTGTATTTTCATATTAATAATTAATGCTCTCTAACACCTTCATGCAAAGGAGGATTACGAATACACTGTGAATTTGCTTATGTGAAGAAATTTCCTATTTTCTTATATCAATTCTTGACTCATATGTTTTAGATTTTGTATATGTTAATAAGTTAAGGATTTTTGTCACATGTTGTAGAAATTCTACTATTTGTTTCCTTGTTAAGATTATTCCTTGGTTAGTAATAGTCAATGTCCACTTTCCCTTCTCAAAATAGAGGCTCTATCTCTGATGGGGTTATATCCCTCTATTGGTCAAATTCATAGTGCATGGTCATATGCACATTTAACCTAAAAAATGAACCATATCAATTGTTAATGAACTTATCTTAACCTTAAAACATATGCATGTTTTATGCAGGGTCATATTCACATTTTATGCATCCTTAAATCTAGTGTGATCACAAATATGAATTACTCTATCCAAATGATAAAACCTAGTAGAATGTACTCATTCAAAAATATTCTTGACTCGTTTATCAACTTTTATCAAAATGCACATCGTTTATCAAATTTTAAAACCTATTATAATGGACTAGTTTAAAACCTAGAAGTTTCTAACCTTCTTCTGACTACATGTACTTGAGATATCTCCCTCTACCTTGGATGTAATAGTGATAAAATTATAAATGAAATATATTTATCCTTTAAGATTTACCCAAATAATAGTAGGTTTGTAGGAGGTTCATGAATAATGATAATAGGGCACAATAATCAGTTTTTACCATTGAATCATTCATATTCCATGATGGGTCTGTGTGACATGGCATGGTTAGTGACATTTATATAATCAAAGTTCACGATCTCAGTGTCTTGGTGGTTAGTGGAGATGATGTTAATGGTTTTAAGTAGTGATGACCATGATTAGTGATGGTACCAATGGTAATTCCAATAGTCTCAGTTAGTTCTGGTCATCATCATATAAATCATAACCATGCCTGACATTTGATAAGTCAACACGATGATGACTAGTGGATACTGACAACTAATGCCAACATGCTAGTGGTTAGTATATGTTGGTTAAGATCACCCATTTTATTTTGGTATTTCTAGATGACATCCTCATTTATTGAAAGGATGAGGAAGAGCACCTACAACATCTGGAATTAGTTTTGAAGCACTTGTGGAAGCACAAGTTGTAAGTCAAGTTCTCTAAATGTCCATTTTCCCAAAATAAAGTGTAGTATTTGCGACATGTTATCTTTGCATATGGTATTTTAGTGGATATAGAAATTATAAGAGACATAATTGAGTGGTTGGCACCAAATAATGTGCATGAGGTAAGAAGTTTCATGGAATTAGTAATATATTATAGAAATTTCATTCTAAATTTATCTAAGATAGCTAATCCAATTACCTCAGTTCATCAAAAGAATCAAAGCTTCATTTGGTATGATTAGTATTAGATAACCTTTTAGGAATTTAATATTAGGATTACTTCATTGATAGTGCTAAGAGTTCCTGATCTTAATGGTTAATTATCAATGATCACCGATGCATCTACGAATGGACTTAGAGGATTTATTATGTAGGATGGCTTAGTGGTAGCCTATTAGTCCAGGAAATTAAAGAAAAATGAGGTGAAATATGCCCCTTATGACCTAGAACATGGAGTAATTATATATTCTTTTCAAGTTTTGAGGCATCATCTATTAGGGAAACCATTTAATCTCAATATTGATAACTTGGAACTCAAGTATATCTTCACCCAGCTAAACCATAATGCTCATCAAAGATGGTGGTTAGAGTTCTTAGCTAATTATGATTTTAATATTAATTATATCAAAGGTAAGGAGAATAGAATAGTTTATTGTCTAAGTCATAGAGGTACATAGTAGTCATGACTATTATAAGGAGTACTTTCTGAGATCAAGTAATCAAATTCTATCTAGGAGATGAATTTTATGATCAAGTAAAGAAAACATTATTTGAGAATGCCTAGAATAATAGGTATAAGTGATTAAAAATAGAGAGTGATAGTCTTTTATGGTAAAAAAGTATTATGTATGTGTTTGATAGAGATAATTTGAGGAGTAAATTTCTAAAATAAATACATAATTCCATATATTTAGGACATCCAGGAGTAACCAAACTCATTGCTAAGCTTAGACCAATATATTTCTAAAAAGGAATCAAGAGAGATGCAATAGACTTTATGTCTCATTGCCTAGAATGTTATCATGTGAAATTTAAACCTATGCATATGGATTGATTGCTATATCCACATAATATAATATAATAGAAGTGGTAGGTGATTAGTATGGACTTTGTCCAAGGGTTACCATTTTTATGAAACTAACATGACATGATCATGGTAGTAGTTGACAAACTAACCAAGGTAGACCACTTCAGACTAAGTAACTTGATAGATGATGCACCTATGATTATGAATATATTATTGAAAGAAATGTATCAATTGAATTGTTTTCAATTGAATATCATTTTGGATTGAGATCCAAGGATGTCTTCTACGTTTTGGTTGACTCTAGATTCAGCTCTGAGTACACATTTGTATTTCAGCATTACTTATCATGCATAAATTGATGAAAAAACAATGAGTTAACCAAGTTCTATAATATCTACTTCACATGTATTGAATGGATCAATAATATAAGTGGGAGGATTACCTTCTATTGGTTGAGTTTTGTCACAACAACTCATACCAATTAACATTGAAGATGGCTCCTTTTGAGGCATTATATAGAAGGAGGTGTCTAACACAAATCAGTTGGGACAGGTGAGAAGATAGGGTACTCTTTAGACCTAAGATGTTTTCATAAAAGGAAGATTAAGTTAGGACAATTAGGTAGAGATTGGTTAGCCCAATGATAGACAAAAGTGTTATGTTGATTTGAAGAGAACAACTAGGTAATTTTATATAGGTGATAAAGTATTTATACAGGTTAAGCCTTAGAAAAGATCAATTAAATTATGGAAGTATGTAGAAATTTCATTGAGATGTCTAGGACTCTTCAAGGTTTTAGAAGTATTCAATCTTATATCACATAGGAATATACTTCCACCATCTCTATCTATTTTTTTAGAATGTCTTCCATTGTCTTATCTTAATAAGTATGTTTCATATCCTTCACATGTGTTGGATTGGAATGTTTTTCAAGTTATATATCCCAAGGTGGTCATGGTATAACCAATAAAAATAATTGACACTAACAAAATCATTGTGTAATAGAGAAGTGTCATAGTACAAGGTTTAGTGGGAACAATATTCTAAAGATAATGCCACTTGGGATAACTATGATGAGTTTTAAAGGTTTTTTCCACATTTGTTTGATTGTTTTATTATTGAATATTATTTTATTTTTTACTATAAAATGTTTTAAATTTAGAACTTGTATCTAAATTAATATCATCAGGATGATGACCAACTTTAGTGTAATGAAATTACTTCAAGAATTAAGTATAATAGTAGAATTATATCCAAATATGACTGAAATATATCCAAATATATGATAATAGATAAGCCACTTCGAGTGGGAAACCTCCATAAGCTTCAATAAGAATAGAATTCACAATATGATGATAAATGATTACCCAATACCTCCTATATATAGTCTTTCTAGGCCATGGTTACTCCATAGGCCGACCTACTAATCAAAAGAAAGCATAGATAAATGTAATATAACATCAAATAAAGGTAAGTAAGACACAAGTTAGCTAATACTATCCTCATACATGTGATAGGTTAGGGGCATATCATTCCCTTCCCCTTCAAACCAATGTTGTCCTCAATGTTGAACAACTCTGGATGTTGTTGCAGAAAATATTCACCTTCCCAGGTTACATCTTCACTGCTCTGGTTTTTCCACTTGATCAAATATTACCTAACCTCTCTGGTTCTCAAACTCTTATTACATGTTTGGAGGATCATCTCTAGTTCCAAAATGACTTGTCCTTCTTCATCTAGTTCTGAGAGCTCTGTCTGGGCAAAAACTTTCTATCCAATGACCTTCTTCAAACAAGAAACATGAAATACTGGGTGTATGTGAGATGAATGAGGTAACTTGATCTTATAAGCCACACTTCCAATTTTTTGTATAACTTGATAAGGGCCATAATACTTAGGAGCAAGTTTGTTGTCCTTTTTTTTTTGCTTCAAGGACATCTGCTTGTAAGGCTACAAACAAACAAATAACCAATCACCCACCTCAAAATTTTGCTCACTACAGTGTTGATCTACTTGTTGCTTCATCCTATTTTGTGCCAAGGCAAAATTCTTTCTCAAACTAGCCAAAACCTCTTGTTGATGTTAAATGTGCTCTTCCACATCTCAAACCTTGGTGTGCACCTTTAATGAAGAAGTGATGGAAGGTGGATGGTAACCATATAGTGCTAGAAATGAAGACATTTTAGAAGAGGTATGGAAAAATGTGTTATACCACCATTCTACAAGTGGTAGCCATTTAACCCAATGTTCTTGTTTATCTAATACAAAACAATGGAGATACCCCTCTAAATATTTGTTAACCACTTCAGCTTGTCCATCAGATTGGGGGTGGTAAGATGAGCTATGAGCTAGCTGAGTACCCAAACAAGAAAATAGTTTAATCTAGAAATTACTAGTGAAAATAAGATCATGATCACTTACAATTATTTTTGGGGTTCCATGTAATTTGAGAACTGATTCCATAAAAATAGTTGCTACTATACTTGCTAAAAATGGGTGTGAGAGAGGAAAAAAATGGGCATATTTTTAAAGGATATCCAAAATGACCAAAATAACATTCTTACCTTTAGAACAAGGCAACCTAGTGATGAAATCCATGGAAACATCCTCCCACCTTTGACTAGGAATTGCTAACGGTTGCCACAAACTTGGGGTCTTAACTGTTTCACCTTTATTCTATTGGCATATCAAGCATTCTTCCAAAAAAATTTGTACATCTCCCTTGAGTCCTTCCCAAAATAATTATTTCTTAATTCTATGATAAGTTTTCAAGAACCCTAAGTTCCCCCCAATTGGAGATGCATGTAACTCAGCAAGAATCTTATGCTGAAGCACTAAATTTTTGCACAAGTATAACCTACCCTTATACCATAGGACATTACCTTTCCATTCAAAATTTTTAGAGGATAAATTAATTACCTTGCTGGAGATTCTAAATCAGAACCTGTGTATCCTTATCTTACTCCCATTCTAACCTAGCTTCATCCACCTAATCTGCTTGCAACATGGACATTGCACAAAGTAATGCTTCTATGGATGCATCCCGTCTAGATAGTGCATCTGCTACTATATTATCTTTACCCTTCTTGTAGATGATTTCAAAATCATAACCCAACATTTTGGTTACCCATTTTTGTTATTCCTCAGATGATAATCTTTGCTCCAAAAAGTATTTGAGACTATCATGATCCGTTTTCACCTTAAAGTGTCTACCCATCAGATAAGGCCTCCATTATTTAATTGCATGAAGAATAGCCATCATTTCTTTCTCATAGATAGGTTTTTGTAGATTTTTACCTTTGAATTGATGACTTTAAAATGCAATGGGTCTTCCTCCCTACATTATACTTCTCCCAATCTAGACCCATAAGCATCACATTCAATAGTGAATGTCTGTGAGAAGTCTATAGTAGCCAAAACTTGAGTGGTGCACATAGTTACTTTTAGTTTCTCAAATGCTTTGGTGGCATCATCATTCCAATGGAAATCATCCTTCTTTAGCAATGTAGTGAGTGGAGCTATTATTCTACCATAACCTGTTAGTCCAAGGAACCCTCGAAGGTTTTTGAGAGTTTTTGGCATGGGCCATTCCATTATCACTTTGATATTTTGGGGATCAACTTTGACACCTTCATGGGAAACAATGTGACTGAGGTACTCTACCTCCTGTACTCCAAAAGTACATTTAGATAGCTTCACATAAAGTCGGAGCTTCTCCAAAACTATCAACACCTATTTAACATGTTGCAGATGTGCTTCCCATGTCTGACTATAAATCAATATGTCATCAAAGAAAACTAGCAAAAACTTCCTTAAAAATGGCCTAAAATATTGTTCATCAAGCTTTGAAAAGTAGATGGTGCATTAGTAAGACCAAAGGGCATTACCAAAAACTCATAATGGCCCTCATGTGTTCTAAAAGTTGTTTTATGAACATCTTCATCTTTGATTCTAATTTGATGGTACCTTGAGTGAAGATCCAATTTTGTGAAATAAGTATCACCATGCAACTCATCAAGTAAATCATCAATTACTAGAATAGAAAAATTATCTTTGATGGTGTACTTGTTGAGTTCCCTATAATCTGGGCACATCCTCCATGTGTCATCCTTCTTCTGCACCATGACCACTGGTGATGAATATGCACTTTGGCTATGCTTGATGATCCCTGCCTCCAGCATCTCATGGACCATCTTTTCAATTTCAATCTTTTGTGCATATGGATGTCTATATGGTCTGATATTTGGTGGTTGACTACCTAGAATTATTTGAATGGCATAATCATGTTCTCTTTTTGGTGGTAGTCCTTTTGGCATGGCCCCAAAAATAGATGAGTGGTCCTCAAGAATTATCTGTAGATCAAGATGTGTAAATACTTGTATGGGTTGAACTTATATGGAGCATAATCATGTAATAATTCCCTCTACCACCTTTTTTAGCATCTTGGTCATCTGATGTGAACTAATCAATTGTGGATATTTTGCATGTAATCCATGTAGTTCAATTTTCTTACCTTCAGAATGAAAGTGCATGAATAGTTCTTAGAAGTTCATCTCAATGGTACCTAAGGTTGTGAGCCATTGGACTCCCAAAACAATGTCTATGTTGTCCATGGGAATAGAAAACATAGGAGAGTCAAGATTTTACCCACCCATAGTAAGCTTAATACTATGGCATTTTCCTAAACAACTAATTGTGCCACCATCTACAATCATTACCTAAAATTTTGGTGCTAAGTAGATGAAACAGTTTAATCGAGTGGCCAACTTATGGTTTATAAAGTTATGTGTGCTCCCTGAATCAATCAACACTGTCACCTTCTATTTCTTGAGGAAACCCACCACCTGAAGAGTTTGTGGACTGATAATACCTGCAAGTGCATGACAAGAGATTGTAGGTTGGGAATCTTTAGGTACCTTCTCTATATCTTCCTCATCATCATTATAGGCATCATCTAATTCTTCATCTTCATTTGGTCCCTCAATGTATAATAAATTCTTCCTAGCACATCTATGTCCTTTACTTCGCTTTCTGTCATAACTGAAACATAATCCTTTTACATGCTTCTCTTCAATTTGTTGAGGGGTCAATCTAGTAGGTGGAAGAAATGTTGGTGAAAATATGCTATGATCTTTGAAGTGAGTGAATGGCTGCTTCTTATTGGCTATGAATTTTTCCTCAGCTCTACATACCATGATAATAGAATCATAAATCTTAAGTGGATTAAACATGCATACCTCATGTTGAATGTGGTCCTTGAGTCCACCCAAAAATAGGTCATTCAAGTTTGCTACAAAAATTGTCTCCACCCGTAAGGACAGGTTCTAAAAATGATGAATATAATCCTTTATGGAGCCAATTTGTCACAATTTTTCCAATTGGTTGAAGTAATTATTTGTCACACTATTGCCATAGTGTGATTGTAGCTCCTCTGTAAAAACTGACCAGGTGACATTGAGAGTCATCTTTTTCTTTTGAGCACACAACCATCGATACTAAATAAATTGATCAGGTTCAAGATATAAGGATGCCATGGTAACCTTCTATCCACCTGGAATCTAATGTAGGTCAAAAAAACTCTCCATTTGGTTGATCCAATTGAGTGGATCTTTTCCATCAAATTTGTGCATATCCACCTTTGGTAATAGGTTCCTTTGTGGCCATGGAGTTAGATTTGAAGTAGAATGGTTAGGAGAACCACCTTGGTGGGTTTGTGAAATAGAGTTAGCTTCATGATTTGACTGATTAATGTTCAAATCCATCATGATATCTCTCAAACTATCTTGTATGGATTGCATATTAGATTGTATGTCTTGCACCTCACTCTGAATGCCTTGCACACTATAGTCAAGCTGGCTCACTTTGTGATCTATGTCAGAAAACCCTGGTACAAAGGGTCTATTACATCCCCCTTCTAACTTCATCTCATCCTTTTTAGGATTTTTACCTAGAGTTTTAGCACCCTTTCCTCAGCCCCAAGTTTGTGGACCTGCCATAAAAGGGTTTTACGATGTCGACCCTTATTGGCACTTTTGACCCAACTTTGACCAAGTGATTTTGGAATTATTTCAGCCTCAAATAAAAATATACAAAGAACATAACATAATCAAATTTTTATAATATTTCCAAAAATGTAAATAACTCAGAAAAATTCTTTGAATTGTGCACTATAGAGCAATTTTATGAAAAAACATAAAATAGCGATAACTTTTGTAAAAAAGATCCAATTGAGCTGAAATTTTAATGGAAGATTAATTTTATTATTTTAGACCTCAATTAAAAATTTTGAAAATAAATTCGCAACATTTTTTTATATATCACAAAATTTAAAAATTTATTGTTTCGCCCACAAGATTGCCCAAATTGCAGCTCTGATACCACTTGTAATGAAATTACTTCAAGAATTAGGTATAATATCAGAATTTTATCCAAATATGACTTAAATATATCCAAATATATGATAATAGATAAGTCACTTCAAGGGGGCAACCTCCACAAGCTTCAATAAGAGTAGAATTCACAATATGATGATAAATGATTACCCACTACCTCCTATATATAGTCTTTCTAGGCCATGGTTACTCCATAGGCCGACCTACTAATCAAAATAAAGCATAGATAAATGTAATATAACATCAAATAAGGATAATTAAGCCACAAGTCAGCTAATACTATCCTCATACATGTGATAGGTTAGGGGCGTAGCATTTAGGGGGAAGGATGTCACATCTTGATTTCTCTCTAAGATGAAAACCTATCTGATCTATGGATTATTATGGTTGTTAGTTGATTTACTATTGTTTTAATAATATTTATATAATATGTTTATTATGGGAAATTTATGTGTTAAATAATTTACATGATTGGTTTTCTTTGAGATAGTGTTATTTTTATATTTTATACATTATGATCATGTTAATTAGTTAATATAATAATATTTTATGGATATAATGATGTTTCAAGCTAAATAAATTCATTGTTGTGAGGGGTATGGAGGATAAATCCATCCCTTAGAGTGTGATGGAGGGAGAGCATCATTGGATAGGGTGGTGTAGATGGGGATGTTGGGGGATGACAGAGAGTGTAACTATAAACCCATGCACACACCACAATAATATATCATGTTTTGTGATTAATTATTTGAATTAGATAGTTGTGGTATTATTTGTTTTCTATTGTGATATTTCATGTTCTCAGATCATTTTATGTGATTACATGATTTCACTAATCTATTTTTTGTTGATGTTAATAGTTAGTTGATTTGATAAATATGTATCTAACTAGTTAACGTGTTTTATTGTAGTATTGTACATAGTAAAATATTCATTTAAATTTTTTTTTTTGGATTATTTGTTAGAAATAATCAAAGTATTTTGTTACATAATTGAGTTAGTTTGTTAGTGACTATTTACATTTAAAACGTTACTATTATTGATTTTAATAGTACTATAAACCTATAAAAGACATAATAAATTATAAGCTTTTTGTTTAATATTAACATAATTCAAGGTGTTATAGAATAATGTCATTGTAAATCAGTTTTATAAATGCCATTTTGTTTGTTGAATTATTTACTAAAGCCTATGGTTATTGTTTAAACCTAGAGGATTAACTTATAAGTTTGAGGTCAAGTGCATAATGTTTGAGTTGGATGACTTGGTAACAATTAACAACAATCTTTAAATTTATATGTGTTTTAACTATGCTATAGAGTCATTATGTTAATTAGTCAATACTTGAAACTGCATGAAAAGATAGTGATTATTTACTTTTTGATGGTTGACATTTCATGGAATAACATTAGATATTGTGACTTATTGTTTATTCAGTTTGTAAACTAAGCAAAGTTGATGTTTAAGTTAAAAGGCATGAAAGTATTTTATAAAGGATATATAATGATTATCTTAAATGAATCATTGGAGGTTTTGAGATTATTAGGGTTTATAATAACTAGTTCACTCTGGGTTAACCATCATTCTTAGTGGAAATCAAGATAGAAGTTGTTGGAAATATTGTCATTGATGTCAAAGGTCTAGAATTGGTGATAAAGGCCCCATTACATTTAATGATGTTTTTAATATTCATATCTTGGCTAATGTGTGTTAATATTTATTTAATATTAAATAATATATTTTGGGTTGCATATAAGTCAAAAGAGGGCCCATGGAGAATTCAAAGAGTCATAGGGTAAAGACAAAAGAAGAATGAGATGGATTTTCTCATGAAGAATCATCTTGAGTAATTCCAAGAGTCACCATATGAATACAAATGAGGGTATGGTGCATTTTTACATGAATAGACACTTTGAGGAATATGAAAAGTCACCAAGATAAAGACAAAAGAGGAAAGGATGCATTTCCTTATGAAGGGTCACCATGTGACTTTTCAAATGCAAGGATACAAAGGGTCATGTAAGTTTGGAACCATTTTCCATGAGGATTGAAGGGTCACAAAGGGTGAATTACAAAGTTCATTTGGAAAGCTATAAATAAAGGATTGAGAATCCATTTGTAATATGAAAGAGAGTACATGGTTTGTATTTTTTTTCAAAGAGATAAAAGTAGGAGATATTATAGAGTTTTATCATTTATTGAGTAAGAAACATTGAGAGATAGATGTGTTTTATACACAAGAGGGGTTAGTGCTCACAAAAATTTGTAAGGGGTTGGTGATATTGTGGGTTGGTGATCACAAATAGTTTTTGTGTTGGTACTCAGCAAAGGGGTTGGTGCTCCTACAAGTTGGTGCTTGAAAACTTTGTATTTTGAGTTGGTGCTCATTCATATACTTGAAATTATTATCTATGTTTTTTCCCACTTTAAGTTTCCACATAAAAATATGCTCTCTCTCTCTCTCTCTCTCTCTCTCTCTCTCTCTCTCTCTCTCTCTCTCTCTCTCTCTCTCTCTCTCTCTCTCTCTCTCTCTCTCTCTCTCTCTCTCTCTCTCTCTCTCTCTCTCTCTCTCTCTCTCTCGTGTGGTGCATATTATTGTTTTAGTTTTATTGCATATCTTGAATGTGTGATTAAGTAGTTAAAGAAAAGAAATTAAATTAATTAAAAGATATATAATATGCTAATTCACTCCCCCTCTCAGTATATTTCATGCTTAATAATTAGTATCAGAGTATGAAATATAAAAGAGAAAGGGGACGCCACTACTTTCATAGACAAGGTTAACACAAAATAAAGAAAGAGATATGTTGAAGCTCTTAAAAAAGAGGAAATAAAAAGGGAAAAATTTAAGAATATAGAGGACATCTCAAATAAAGAAGGTTGGAAGGAATAGAGCTACAAAATTCAATTAGGTCATAGATACACAAATAGGTCATATTTTTATGGTTACTATTTTTATTGTAATGGATATGGTCATAATAAAATATAATGTCAAAAAAGGGCTAATAATTTCATAAATAAGGATAAGGAAAGTCATGCAGAGTCAAATATAAGCTAAAACTCTTTTACTCCTCTATCAAGCTTTAATGAAGAGGCCACAATATGTTGCAAGTGCAACAACTTCAAACACATAGATAGGTATTATAGAACAATGTTTGAGTTAATAAAGATGTACCAAAGTTTCAAGGCTCCATTCATCAAGAAGAAAGTTTAGACAAGTTCATGGTAGAAGAAACACCTTGAAAAATCTATGTTGGTACAAATAATTTTGCATACAAGAAATGAAGAAAAGCCGTGGTTCATTGATAGTGAATGTTGAAGGCACATGACAAGAGAAAAGATAAAGTTCATAACCTTGAAGAAGATCAATGGTGTTACAGTGAAATTTGGAGATAATAATACTACTAGAATTGCCAAAAAAGGTACACTAAGTTTGGATAATGGTAGAAATAAAATTAAAAATATTTCTTATATAGGTCTTAAGCATAACATTTTGAGTGTAAGTCAAATGTGTTATTAGGGGAACACACTAAATTTTTATACATAAGGTTGTGGAATTAGGAAAAAATATATAGATGGGTTGGTTGTAGATGCTAAGAGAATAGGTAATTTGAGTTGGTTGTATATGTTATCAGACATCAAAGGTCAAAGATGTTGGTTGAGTCAAATTGAAAAAAGTTGGCTATGGAAAAGAAGAATGGGATAAATAAATTTTGACAATCTTATCAACATCAGAAAGAAACAATTAGTCATAAATATTACAAAGATTTAAAAGCCATCTAACATGCTTTGTGAACCTTGTCAACATGGGAAGCAAACCAAAAGGTAATTCAAAGGAAAAGATTACTTGACCACTCAGATGTTAGAGTTTGTTCACACTAATCTATGTGGACCTATGAGAATGCAAATCACTTAAGGTGAGAAATATTTCATGTTTCTTATTGATGATTTTTTACGTATAACTTGGGTAATGTTTGTAAATAAAAAATTAGAAGATTTTAGACATTTCAAAGAATTTGAAGCATTAGTTGAAAATGAAAATAGTTTTAAGATTAAGTGCCTAAGATCATATTAAGGTGGAGAATTCATGTTAGATCAATTTATTAAGTTTTGTGAAAACTATGGAATAAAAAGACATTATTCAGTAGCCAAAACTCCACAACAAAATGGAGTAGTTAAATGAATAAATAGAATAGTTCATGAGATGGTGAAGATAATGCTAAATGAATCCAAGACACCAGATAAATATTAGAGAGAGGTAGTTGCTACAATAGTGCATATTAAAAATAGATCATTATTGAGAGTCAAAAATAACAAGACTCCTTATGAGCTATGTAAATACAAACCAATAATAGTTGATTATTTTAGAGTTTTTGGTAATAGATGCTGCATAAAGAGAGCTACTAAAAAATTGGGTAAGTTTGAATCTAGAGCAGATGAAGGTATTTTTCTTGGTTATTATTGAAAAAGGAAAGATTATAAATGTTATAACAAAAGAACCAAGAAAATAGTTGAAATTGAAAGTGTTAAGATAGAAGAAGATGGAACACAAATAATCAGTGATCCAGGAGACATTCTTGAAATCATTGAAGAGGAATATTTTGAAATATTAGATGAAGATGAGAAGAAGGAGAAAAAGGACACCAAAACCCCATCCAAATATGTATAGATAAATCATAATGAAAGTGACATCATTGGGGACATAAATGAATGAATTCACACTATAAGAATGATGGTAAGTGAATATGAGCAAGTTAATTTCTCTTTGTTATCGAAAATTCATCCTAGAACTTTTTTAGAAGTTAGACATGATAAGTATTGGGTTAAGGCAATGGATGAAGAATTGAATTAGATAAAAAAGAGTGATACTTGGGGATTAGTGCCTAGACTAAAATATCACAATGTGATAGGAACAAAATGGGTTTACAGAAATAAGTTGAATGAAAATGGAGAAGTGACCAAGAATAAAGCAAGATTAGTATGTAAAAGATATGCTCAGATTGAGGGAATAAATTTTGAAGAAATGTTTTACACTAGTGTCAAGACTAGAGGCTATTAGAATTTTTCTTTCATATGCAATGTTTAAAAATTTCAAAGTGTTTTAGATGGATGTCAAATCTACCTTCCTAAATGGGAATATAGAAGAAGAGGTCTACATTGATCATCCTAAGGGATTTATTTTCTCAAATATTAGCAGCCATGTATGTAGATTAAAGAAATAAATATATGGATTGAAACAAGATCCTAGAGATTGGTATGAAAGACTTGATAAGTACCTATAGGATCAAGGTTTCAAGAAAGGATTTATTGATAGTAATCTCTAAATAAAAATAGAAAGTAAGCATCAATTTATTTTTATGGTATATGTTGATGACATCATTTTTGTATGAAAAATTGAAAAGATGACAAAATAATTTTTTGATAATATGAAAAAAGAATTTGAGATGTCTATGCTTGGAGAATTGTCATTTTTCTTAGGGTTGCAAATATTTTAGTTAGATTAAGGAATTTTCATATCTCAAAGTAAATGTGAAAATGAAATGTTAAATAAATTTGGTTTTCAGGATTGTGCACCAATTGGCACACCAATGTGTATAGGAAATAAGGTGAGCAAAGATGAAGATTCACCTATTGTAGATTAATCTTTGTATAGATCTATGATTGGTAGTCTTTTATATTTGACAGCATCAAGGCCAGACATCATGCATGTAGTAGGTATGGTTTCAAGATATTAGTTAGCTCCAAAAGATAGTCATGTTTAGTTGGTGAAGAGAATATTCAAATATATCAAGGGGACATTGGATTATGGATTGTGGTTTCCCACAGGCAAATATTTCACTTTGGTTGCTTATACATATTCAAAATGGGTAGGTTTCTTGGATGATAAAAAGAGTACAAGTGGAGGATCTTTCTTTCTTAATGATATCTTAGTATCATGGCTAATCAAAAAGTAAAATTTAGTATCACTTTATACAGCGAAAGTAGAATATATTATAGTGGTATTGTGTTGTACTCAAGTGCTTTGGATGAATAAAACTTTGGAAGATATCAAGGTAAAATATGATGAACCTATTTCTATTTTTGGTGATAACATAAGTGTTATTAATATTTCAAAGAATTTAGTGATGCATTCAAGAACAAAACATATTCCCATCAAATATCACTTCTTGAGAGGAAAGGTTGTAGGTCAATAGGTTAAAATGGAATATATCAGTTTTACAGAGTAGATTGTAGATATTTTCACAAAGGTGCTACACAAGGACACATTTGAGTATTTGTGGGAGAAGTTGGGAGTAATTTATTTTACTTCCTACCATTAAGAATCAACATCAGTTGAGAGGGAGATAAGTTTTATCTTTAGGATAGGCCCTTTTCCATTGATGTCAAAGGGGGAGAAGAATAGAAATAGGTAGATGTATATGTATAGGTGTAGAATATGTACAAGAAACATGTACAGGTTGCTACAATAAGGGGGAGTTACTGTATGTTTTTTAGATGGTAGTATGTGTAGGTATCAAGATGTGGATTTTCCTAGTTTGAGGTTGCCATTAATGACAATGGGGGGATTATTGGAAATATTTTCATTGATGTTAAAGGTATATCATTGGTGATAAAGACCCCATTACATTTAATGATTTTTTTAATATTCATATCTTAGATAATGTGTGTTAATATTTATTTAATATTAATGAATATATTTTTGGTTGCATGTAAGTCAAAAGAGAGCCCATGGAGAAGTCAAAGAGTCACAGGGTAAAGACAAAAGAAGAATGGGATACATTTTCTCCTGAAGAGTCATTTTGAGGAATTCTAAGAGTCACCATGTGAAGACAAAAGAGGGTATGATGCATTTTTCCATGAAGGGACACTTTGAGGAATACAAAAAGTCACCAAGATAAATACAAAAGAGGAAAGGATGCATTTACTTATGAAGGGTCACCATGTGACTTTTCAAATGCAAGGATATGAAGGCTCATGCAAGTTTGGAACCATTTTCCATGAGGATTGAAGGGTCACAAAGGGTGAATGCCAAAGGTCATTTGGAAAGAAATAAATAAAGGATTAAGAAGCCATTTGTAATATGCAAGAGAGTTCATGGTTTTTATTTATTTTCAAAGAGAGAAAATAAGGAGATATTGTAGAGTTCTATCATTTGTTGAGTAAGCAACATTAAGAGATAGTTGTGTTTTATACACAAGAGGAGTTGATGCTCCTATGTGTTGGTGATCACAAATATTTACAAGGGGTTGGTGCTCCTATGGGTTGGTACTTACAAATAGTTGTGTTGGTGCTCAGTAAAGGGGTTGGTGCTACTACAAATTAGTTCTTGTGAACTTTGTAAATTCATTTGTTTCTCATTCATATACTTGAGATTGTTCTTCATGGTTTTTCCCACCTTAGGGTTCCACGTAAAAATCTAGTGTCTTTGTCTTGTGTCATGCATATTATTATTTTAGTTTTATTTCATATCTTGAATGTGTGATTAAGTGGTTAAAGAAAATAAATTAGATTAAGTAAAAGATATATAATATACTGATTCACCCACCCCCCTCTTAATATATTTTGTGTTTAATAAAAGTTTGGTTATTAGCTATATGAGAAATGGTGGTAAAATATAGCTTAGTGGGGGTTCTATTGAGCTATTTTGGCATGCATATTTTTAGTTAGTTTTATCTATCATAAATAGAAGAGAAATTCTTGTCAAGTAAGGTGATGGAAATGAATAAAATAAAGGAGGAAGAGGACTATGAGGCATGCATAAAGGGAGTAGTAGGTAGATGGAGAAAAATTAAAAAGAATTTGAGCTAAGGAAGGAATGGATTCATATTTCTTGGTAAAATAAGCATTTGTTATAGGTCAGTATTGTACATAAATTCCTAAGTGATAATGTTTAATTTATTTATGGAAAAGAATTAATTTGGGTTAATGGGTTTCATTTATGTTGAAAAGAGTTATAAAAAAGGGGTTTTATGTAGGGCCCTATGGATTTCTTGAACATCCATAAAACCCTACATCTAACCCCATAAACCAAAGGGAAATAGGTAGGGTTGTATGTATTTACCATGTTTGCATACATCTCTATAAAATTTCTATCTTTAACCCTTTATCAATTAATTTTTTTTGGTGAATTGATTGATTATTTACTAAAATTTTATGGCATCTAGATATGGTCTTATGATTTGAGTTAGTTTGTCAAACTAGTCATAGGACATAAGATTTAGTGCTCAAAATTAATAAAAATCTTA
>JARHVA010003468.1:1077500-1250000 GCA_037957365.1 Torreya grandis | reverse complement strand
GATCTATGTAAGCACTTTTGAAGATGCTTCAAATGATTTATGAAGATGAGAATGATCTAAAGAATACTTGATATTATTTTAGCATGAGAGAGGTAGTTTTATATTGTACATGATGTGTTGATGGAATTCAAAATGACTAAAAGGTTAGCTCTGAAGATCTATGTATGCAGTAATGAAGATGCTAAGAAGATTCTTAGTCAATATTTGAAGATCTATAAACAAATCTAAAGATTTTCAGAGTGAGCCAAAAATATGATCTATTTAAGATCTGAATAAGATTAATTTTATAAAAAAATTGAGCATACATAAGAGGAATTTAATAACTTAGGATAAGTTTCAATGTGAAGTCTATAGGGGTAAGTACTTTAGTCCAAGTCTCCAACTAGACTAGTTATAGATCTTGCTTGGCCTAATGAGGCATCATAGGTTATTGACAATACATGAAGAATGGATAATAATATTTAATAATAATGAGATATTTAATGACATTTACATGAGGTGATAATAGCTTGGACAGTGGTTAGAAGATCAGCTTCAAGACCTGATGAGACTTGTAGGTCAAGGCATAGAAAGAAAACAGAGAGATGGTGGCCATATGAGGTATCAGGATCAGTTTACATGACATAAGTGAGCATGTAAAAATTGACATAGGTGATTCAGGTTGTTTTAAGTATGTGCATGAATTTTTAGGTCTTGGTTTACAAGAAAATATTGAAAAAATGTTTTAAGGTTTCTCAAGTGCACAAAATGAAGAGTTGTCTACTTGAGAATATTTTTTAAGTACTCATTGGCATGTATATCATTTGCATGATAATATATTATGTTCATGTTATATTACAAAGGGTTATATATCAAGGTTAAAATTATTGATTTCTAGAAAGAGGAGCTAAGTTTTATGAATGATCGTTAAGCCTGGAAGATAGTCTAAACCATCAAAGAAGCTAACAAAGACCCAATGTTGAAGATATTATTTTAAAGAGATCATAATGGTTTGATATTTCCAATTAAGTGATTGGATGTTGAATTAAACTCTCCCAATCATCTCCAAGTGTGATTTGTTTCTCAAGTAAGTAAACAGACCCTACAAAAAAGTGTTTATTTTTTGGAGATCTATTGTAGAAGATAAAGTTGATAAGTGGATGAAGATAAAAGTGTGAGACATATAATTTTGTTCATGAAGTTTTATGGATAGGTTATATATCTTAGGTGTTCAAATTTGGTTATCTAGGTTTTCCAATCGCTAATAGACCTAATGGTACAGTTAATAAGAAAATTAGGTAGAAGTGAGAAGATGATTCCTGATGTGTTTTCATGTAAGAGAGATGGATTGAAGTGTATGATGATATTTTTTGGGATTAGAATAATCTATCCATGTTTTTCATAATCTTTAAATTTAGTGTAATATTTTGGAACATTGAAGCCAAAATGGCTTATATTACTGAGTAGAGTTTATGAGAGATAAGATCAATAGATTATTCTATAATACTAATAGTTTCTATTAGAGCTTATGATAAAATTAATGGAGTTTGATATAAGGATAGTATAAAATCCTATTAATGCATTTAAATACCTTTAATTCATAAAATCAAGTGTCAAATTTCATTTTTATTTGACTATGTTTTGAAGTCAATTAGAAGTTTTGAGTGAGCATCTTACAAAGAAGATTTTGAGCCTGTATACCCTAAATTGAAGAATATAATGAATTATTTAATAACCCTAAGATCATGATATTTTTAAATATGTAATTTTTTCCATGTTTGTTTTTAAAAATTTATTTTATGCCTTAGTTATTCAAGATAAATTTTGTGTGTATGTGCAGGCCTTTTATGAACAGTGTTCTGAGAAAGGGTTCAAATGGTGGTTGAACCTAAAATATGTTATGAACCTAAATTGAAGTTTTATAAGGTGTAATATAGTGACATATGATTTTTTACTATTGTGTGATGTGTTTTAATATACTTCAAGAAGATCAAAGGGTAATGTGTTGTTAAGAAAACGTATTAGGTCTCCTTAAATCCTAAAAAAGAATAAGGGCTAATTGGGTTATGGAAAACCTAATGTATTCATTTATTAATGATAAAGACATGTTATTTTAATATGATAATACCTATTTCATGGATGACCTAATAGATAATAATGTGTGGATGAATAATAAGGATATGATTAAGTGACTTGTATAAAAGCACATCAGTTTAGGCCTATTGATTGATATTTATAGAGAGCAGAGGATATGAAAATGATATAGATCTTTAGTGAGTATAAGGAGGTAATTTATAACATATTATATATGTCATGAATATATAATATATTTTCATCATATTAATATCAAGGTTAGAAGACCTAATCAAGCCATGAAGAGGGATAGTTGAGTGAAGAAGGCTAGAGGCAAGTTCGAGAGGGAAAAAAGTGAGTGAACAGATCAAGATGAAGAACCTAATATATTGTATAAGTAATAATTGATTCCAAATTTTATCAAGTGTATCAGGTGGATTAGTTAGTGTTGAGTCATTTAGGGGGTTGGTTCCTCCTTTCAAGTAGGTGGTTGCTAAAGCCTAGTTAAGCTGGTTCTGAGCTAGTTGTGGTTGGTGATCCATGTGGAGTTGGTGATTCAATAAAAATATGTGCTTTCATTATATTTATATATTATATTAGGAATAATTTATTAATTATTCAATAAAATATAACACAAAATTCATTCCTTATAATCACAATAGTAGATACATATGAAAGAAAATTTAGATCTAATCAAATAAAGACATAACACCAATATAACATGGTTCACCCAATATGGGATACATCCACCAAGAAGATCTCAATAATATTATAAAAAAATATTACAAGACAACTCTAAAAAAAAACCTCTTATAGAGATAACTTTCTCCAACCTGAATTCACATCAAAATTCCCAAGATGCTAAGCCACACCTCAAACCTGATCACACCAACTGAAGAGAAAATATAGAGCTTAGAATGAGATGTAAAATTAAATGAATAATGTGTTACCCCTCACCCATATTTATACTTTTTAAAATACGTTTAAAAATGTGCCATAACCATATAGATAACCATATCTCAACAAAATAAGGAAAAAAATAAGGGAGGTTTCAACCACATAATCCCTTGATTCCCTCAACACCTTTAGATCATACCCACTTCCAAAAAACCATGCCACAAATAGGGGAAGTGGTCAATATACTCAAAAAAATCATCCCACCATTGTAAAAGGTAAATATTTCATGTTAAAAATGCCTTGGTAACTTTATTTTTACCTTAGTGTTTAAATAGACTCCATATTCAACAATCTCCCACTTGGAGTTCATTTCCTCTTGAACAAAATTTAACACTCATTTATGATATTCACAAGAACTAATCAAATCTGAACATAACCTTAACTTCTCTAATGTGATTACCTTAGTCATCATATTTTCAAGATTCTAGAAAGCAAAGTTTTTGCCTAAATGTATAACACTTTTCCTATCACTATGTAATTCCCAAACCTCTTGCTTATGCCCCAACTCACTAAGTAACTATTGTAACCAAATCATCTCCTTTCTAGCCTCTGTAGTAGCAATATACTCAACCTCTATGGTTTATAATGCTACAACCTTTTGTATCTGGGAAATCCAAGTAACATCTATATCCCCAATAGTAAATACATAACCTATCGTAATCCTCCTACTATCAACATACCTAGCCATATCCAAGTCCACATAACCATGAAAATTGGTGTCTAATCCACCAAATCATAATGTTATACCCATGGTTCCTCTCAAATATCAAAGAATCCACTTCACTACTTGCTATTACTCATAACCTAGCCAAGTACAAACCATAACATACATCAAGATACCAAACACCAATGAGTAAGATACCTTAGAAATCATTATATTTTCTTCTTTTATCTTGGGACACTACTCCTTTGATAATGTAAAATGGCTTGCCAATAGAGTCCTAACAAGATTAGCATCCTACATACTAAACCTCTACAAAACTTTCTTCATGTACTCTTCTTAGTATATGATTGGCTTCCTCACCTTATCTTGAGTTATCCTTATACTAAGGATTTGATTCATTGAACCCAAATACTTCATAGAAAAGGAATCACCAAGCTACTTCTTGAGAATTTGAATCTATTGCATGTTCTTTCTTGCAACCAACATGCCATCTACATACAAGCATAGGATAATATAGTTTACTATCCTCAAATCTCTTGACATACATGTAATGGTCAAAATGACACCTAGAGTAACCATGTTCTAACATAAATTTATCAAACTTATTATACCATTATCATGGAGCTTGTTTCAGGCTATACAAGCTCTTCTTTAGTTTTCACACCAATTTCTCATTTCCTTTAATCTCATAACCTTTTGGCTACTTCATATATAATTCCTCCTCTAGATAACAATGAAGGAATGTAGTCTTCACATCTAACTACTCTAACTTCAAATCCTCTATTGTAACTATACCAAGCATAGTTCTAATAGAAGTCATCTTAACAACACGAGAAAAAATCTCATCAAAATAAATACCTTTCTTTTGTCCAAACCCCTTGGCCACCAACTGGGATTTGTAATTTTTCCTTCCTCCATGCTTTTTTTTATTTTTTAAAACCACATTTTCTACAATTCTCTCTTGCCATTAGGTATCTTCACCAAATCCCACATCTAGTTCTCCATGAGAGAACTATGTTCCTCTTCTATGGCTTTCTCCCACTTCTCCCTAGAATTTTCCTACATTTTTTCCTTATAACATTAAGGTTCTCCATTGTCAATAAGTAAAAAATAACTCAAATATGGGGAAAATGTTCAAGAGTTTTTCTTACCCTAGAAGACCTTCTTACTATAGGAGTTTAGGGTTCTTATGCAGGATGTTTTTGAGCTATCTCCTTAGACACCTTACCATTATAAATATAATCCAACATTGTGTACTCTTTTTATTCCTATTCCTACAACTGATCATTATACATGACTTTTTATTTAAAGACAACATCCCTAGACTAAAATATTTTCTTGTCCTTAAGACTCCAAACCTAAAAATTAAAGTCATCGTCACCATAACAAATAAAGGTGCATCTTTCAAACTTTGCCTCTAAATTGGTCTTATCTTTCTTGGGAACATGAATTAATGGTTCAAATCCATGGAACCTAAGAAAAGAATAATTTACTTTCTTATCAGACCAAGATTCCTTAGGTATGCCTCCATTTAAAGACACTCAAGGTCTTCTGTTAATTATATATACCATTGTGATAATTACTTCTACCCAAAATATTAGGGGTATCCCTACATGCAACCTTATTCTCCTAACACACTCCATGATTTTCTTGTTCATCCTCTCTGACACTCCTTTCTCATATGGTGTCCCTAGAACCATCTTTTGCCTATAAATCCTATTTTGTGAAAAATAATCATGAAATGCTTTGATACAATACTCACCTCTATTATCCAACCTAAGACATTTAAACTTTAGACCTATTTCATTATCAACCAAAACTTTCCATCTTTTGAATTTTTCAAATACATCAAATTTATTCTTAATGCAATAAACCCGAACTTTCTTAGTTGCATTATCAATAAATGTAATACACTAATTTGAACCACTAATACAATATACCTGAGCTGGCCCCCATATATCTGAGTGAACCAAATCAAACTTATTTTCTTTCTTTGTAGGTATAAATTTTAGGAACTTAACTCACTTCTAATTTCCATACACATAATCATCAAGAAGTCCAAATTAATCTATTTCAATGTATGAAACTTGTCTTTCAATATCTCCATACCCTTATGGCTCATATGACTAAGCCTATAGTGCCACACATTTGCATCTCCATCTACATCAACTAAATTATAGTGATCAACACTACTAGTCAAATACAAAGTGCCAATTTTATTACCTCTCACAACCAAAATATCACCCTTGATAAGTTTCCAAGAGTATGTTATAAACAACACTGAACAACCCTAGCTATCTAACTACCTCATTGATATTAAATTATTCCCTAATTATGGAATATGTATAACATCCTTTAGTATCCATATTTTCTCATTTTACATATTCACCTAAACACAACATTTCCCTACTATACTACATGGTTCATCATCACCAAGATAAATATGTCCAAAATATCCTTGAATAGAATTAGTAAAATGATCCCTATGTGGGTTGGCATGAAAAGAAGCCCTTGAATTCAATACTCAATTTTTAGAAAAATTATCTAAGGAAATAATTAAATCATCCTAACTAATAGTACCTATTGTCATATTTACCTCCTTGGTCTCCTCATGTTTGGTATTTTTATCCTGAAGTTCCCAACATTCCTTCTTTGTGTGTCCACTTTTCCCATAGTTCCAACACACCATGTTGGCTCTAATCTTCCTTAACCTTTTTACTTTCCATGGTTAATATTTCTTGTATCCTTTTTCCTCCCTCTAGTCTCCACCATAAAATCATTCCTTCAAGATTATTCCCTAGTACTCTTCCTTTCCATTTCCTCACTAAGAATCACACCCATAGCATCCTCAAACTTTAAACATCCCTTAGCAAGGATGAAATTACTCACAAACATAACCAAGCTATCCCAATTATTTGGTAAGGAACTCAAAATCAATAAATCCTTAACTTCATCTTCAAATTTAATACTAGCAAAAGTTAGCACACTCACAACCATATTAAAATCATTCAAATGATTAGCTATAAAACCATTTTAATATTAAATAAAATTTTCATAAAAAAATTATTAAAGGTAGATGGTTTTTCATATAACTCCCCTAATTTATTAATCAAACCAAATGTGGTCATATCCTCTAAAATATCCAAGGAAACTGAAGATGTAAGGCCCAACTGTATGGCTCCGAATGCTTTTCTATCGAGAAAATTCCAATCTACTTGATTCATACATGAAGGTTGGCCTATTTTACCCATCAAATGGAAATGAGTATCCTTATGAAACAATTAATCCTCCATCTACATCTTCCATAATCCAAAATTTTCCCCATTAAATTTTTAAACTCTAGATCTACCATTATCTACCATATCTCCCACTCAAACTAATATATTTCCTTATGATTCACCACCTTAGAAAAACCACTAAAGCTAGCTTTGATACCAGTTTTTAGGAATAAGTGATTAATTATGTAATAAAATATAACATGGAATTCTTTCTTTAAAATCACAGCAATAGAGACATATGAAATAAAATTCATATCTAAGCAAATAAACACATAACACCAATATAGCATGGTTCACCCAATGTGGGCTACATCCACTAATAAGATCTTAGTAATATTGTAAACAAGAGTAAAAGACAACTCTCAATAAGAACCTCTTATAGAGATAGCTTTTTCCAACCTAAATTCACACCAAAATTCTTGAGATGTTAAGCCACACCTCAAACATGATCACATTGACCAAAGAGAAAATACAGAGCTCAGATTGAGATGCAAAATGGAATGAATAATGTGTTACCCCTCACCCTTATTTATACTATTCAAAATCCCTTAAAAAATGCACCATAACCATAAACATAACAATATCCCCACAAAATAAGACAAAAAATAAGGGAGATGTCAACCACATAATCCCTTGATTCTTTCAACACCTTTAAATCATACCCCTTCCCATAAAACATGCCACAAATGGGGGATGTGGTTAATATACTCAAAAAAATCATCCCACCATTGTAAAAGGTAAATATTTCATGTTAAAAATTCCTTGGTAACTTTATTTTTACCTTAAGGTTGAAACAAACTCCATATTCAACATAGTCCATTTGATTAATTAGTTGGTTTTCTTCCCTTTAAGGGTTTTCCATGTATATGATGTGTTTATGTATTTTATGCTCTTATGATTTGATGTTTATGCTTACTAAGATGTACATGTTTGTTATAATGATTAATGTATATTTAATTAGAATTGAATGAAAATTTTTGAATATTGATTCAACCCCCTATTAATTATTTTGAATCCAATAATTGGTATCAGATCTTGGTCCTTTGAAGCGGGTCTAAAAACCTAAAGGATATCCTAAAAAGCAAGGATGACTAGTCAGCAAGCTCAAGGTGGTTTTTCTACCAATAAGGCTTTATTATTCAAGGGATATAACTATGCCTTTTGGAATGTCAGAATGAATATATATATATATATATATATATATATATATATATATATATATATATATATATATATAATTTCATAAGGACATGGTATTTGGTAGGTAATTTTGGATGGCTATAGTGTACCTCATATTCCACCAATAGATGCAGTAGGTAAGAAGGCTAGTGAAAATAACTCAAACAATGAATGTCATTATTTGTGGCTTATCAAAGGTAAAACTTGTAAAGTTAATTCATTATCTATCAGCCAAAGACATCAATGAAAAATTGAAGACCATCTATTAAGGAGACACCAAGGTGAATTTGTCCATGTTACAGACCCGCATAAGACATTTTGAAATATTGAAGATGAATGAATATGAAACCATTACATCTTACTTGTTGAGGATTGATGAAGTTGTCAAATAATTATATGATTGGGAGAAAAAGTGAAAGCATCTAATATTTTATAAAAGGTGTTGACATCACTAACTCCTAAATTTGACTCTAAGGTGTTTACAGTAGAGGAGATGCAAGATTTGGACAAGCTAGAGATGGATGATGTTCATGGCATCTTGACTTATTATGAGATGAGACTAAATGAAGGAAGACCTCCAAAATGATAAGTATATTTTAAAATTGAAAAGAATTCAAAGGATAATAAGGTTAAGGATGAGGTATGTTCATATATTGATGATGAAGTCATAGCTATGTTTTTAATGAAGTTAAGGTTTCACTCGGATAAGTTAAAGGTTAAGTTACCTTTCACATGTTTCAATTGTGGAAATATTGGTCACTTTGAAACCAATTTTCTTAAAAAGTGTAAATCTAAGAATAATTAATAACATGATGAACATCATAAAGATTACATAAAGTCCTATAAGTCTGACAAAAACAAGAGAAATTTCAATATGAATGAAGATAGTAAAGGGTCATTAAAAAGAAGAAGAGTTTATAGACCAAAAAAGAAAGGTCATATGTTGTAAGTGATTCAAGAACATATGATAGTGATGATGGAAATAATTAATATGAAAAATGACAATAGTGAAACTTTATTCATAGGCATAGAATTAAACAATGTGGGTTGTTCAAATGGGAAAGGCCTTATGGTTTATGTATAATTAGATGAAGAGGTATACTATGATAATGAAGAAGGAGAATCTAAAGTGAATCTTGAGGTAGAGCTAGTAAGTGTCTTAGAGGAGTTGAAGTTTCAAATATGAAAGAATCATAAGTTAAGGTCATTAATCAAGGATTATGAGGATCGTATTATATTTTTTGAGGAAAGGTTGAGTAAAAATTCCAAGGAGTATGATGAGATTATCAATAAAGTTTAGGCACAGATGGAGATAGTTAATGAAAGCCTAATAGATAAAGAGGAAGAATAAATCAGGTATGAAATTGAAGTATAATATCTAAAATATTAATTGGATCGAGCATATAAAAAGGTGTAGAGCTTTGTGAATTTGAAAAGAGAACTGAGGCTCTAGATTATATGTTGAGTAGCCAAAATTTTGTAAGTGACAAGATAGGTCTTGGTTTCAAATAAGACCAAAAGGATTCACCTCAAGTCAAGAAGAAGACTATTGAAGATAAGATGGTCAATATAAAAATACCTATCAAAAAACTTAATGATATAAGGTATGCTAGCTCTTTCAATGGTTACTATTTTGTATGCAATTAGTTTGGTCATAGAGTAAGAGAATATAGAAAACCCTCCAAGAATGAGTACTCATAGAACTATTGAAGGGATCAAAATTCACATTAGAGAAATGGTATGTATAAATTGGTATGTTATAGATATCATAATATATGACACATTTCAATATTCTATCCTAATAGAGTTATAAGGTCATCAAGTCATAATAAGAAGTTTGAAGATCCTAGATTACAATAAAGAAGGAAAATGAATATAATGAAACTATATACACCCTAAATTTGTCAAAAACACACACATATTATGTCTTTTCATATTTATCATATAGGAAACTTTGACTAGAGATTATGAGATTTTATTCACATTTAGCCATGTCCTCTTATCTGACTTGTCTTGGTCTTACTACATTCCCTAGACATATTTTTTCTTATTCTCTGTCATCCATAGCTTTCTAAACTTAACCCTTTTAGGCCCAAGCACCTATTTTTAACACAAACCGATCCCCCTAGGTCACACATCCCCTAGATAAAAATGCCCAAATAAGACTATAGCACTAGAAACTAGGGTGTCTAGTTTCTGACGCTATTATCCAAGCATAGTTTGGTCTCTAATGATCAATTTCCTCCATAGGGTGAGTCTTTCCCCTTTTATTTGATTCATTCTTAATTTTCATAGTGTCAAAAAAATACAAATAAACCTCCTAAATTTGAAATAAAGATTCTCCTATATAAAATACTACACAAGGCATTTCATATCTATCACTTACTATTTTGGCACATTAGAGATAATAAAATCAATCAATAGTATAACTCAAATTCTCTAAATCACATATAGATTTGAATTATTGATCAAGGAAGGGCCTAGGAAAAATTCATTTTTGCATTGATTGTACACATTGATTAAGCATATTCCCTAAGGGATAACTACATTAGATCTAAGACCCTAGCTTGAGGGTTAATGTAGGAAACAATCAGAATAGTAGGTGTTCTTGATTGTGTGATCATTCTTCCCACAACACATTTTTGACTCTTTTTTGTTTGATTCTATTTTTTATTTCAATGTTTAAAAATCAATATAGGTAATGAATATTAAAATATACCTATATCAATCTCTAGTGACTTCAAATACCTAAAATTTGGTGCACAAGGTCATACTAAGTAAACAAACAAAATCAAGAAAGCTTCTAGCCTTAGGACAACAATGCTAGGAAAGGACTATAGCACCAAATACCAGGGTTTCTTATTTTTGGTGCTCCTATCCAATTATAAATTAGAGAGTATATCTATAATTTAGACATTATCCCAATCCTACTCCTCTAATTCCAGATTCAAGATCATTAGTTTTAGCATAAAACTAGCTAAGTTAATATTTCTTTTTCTTCTCTTCCCTATGTAAGTTAAGTTGATAAAAATAGCATAAAACTATATTTTAATACATGAAAATATAATTTCCCCCATATTTCATAATTTTATTACTTAAGAATATAACTCTAATATTTTAAAAATAATAAAAACATTTGGTGAACCTGAATTACTTCAAATTTTCACATAAAAACCCTAAAAACCCTAGGGATACTTATTTATTATTTATTTTTCCATAATTTCCTGATTTTTCCTAAATTTAAAAATAAAAAACCTACTAATTAATTACAAAAATATCACATATTTTGTTTAACACCTAGTTTGCACATATTAGGTCCTTTTTGCATATAAACAGTTTTCAAACACTGTTGGACATAGTCATTGATGTATGAAGGATTGGCATTGATGTCAAATGCTATCATGTATTAATGAAAAAGGTGTTAAGTTGAGTAATCTTGTTACATATCCTCAAGGATTTGTGTGTGTACTTTTAATGACTATCATTTACAAGTATCTCTTTGTGGTCTAAGTTTTAAGTCATAAGGAAGCATAGAGAAAATGTTACAAATGCATAAGGTTGTGTGTGAAAATGTTTCCATACTTAGTTGATTTTTCACATTTGTATTTATTTGAGTAATTATTTCATAAAAATTGACTTGATAAATTCCTTTAGGAAAATGGTTTAGAATTTGTCGAACAAGTTGTCTGCAATAAAGTTTTTGAAGGAAATGAATGCAAGTTGGAATTCTTTTAGAGAAAGTGGTTTGGTGATTTCTTTTAGGAAAATTGGCTAAGTCCTTATTTGAAAAAACTAAAGGGTAAGTGGACCATTCAAAATTTCTAAAGGGATCCTTTAAAAAATCTTGAAGGGTACTTTGCAAAAAGTCTGATGGGCAAGTGGACCATTTAAAAGTTTTGAAGGGATCATTGCAAAAATGCTGAAGGGTAAGCGGACTATTGAAATATTCCAAAGGGATATTTTCAAAAAGATAAAGGGTACTTTCCAAAAAAAATTAATGGAATGTGATGTAAATTTTTTTTTTGAAAGGACATTTTGATAATCCTTAAAAGGTACATTATAAAATGCTAAAAGAAAAAAACACTTAGTATTTCATTAGGGAAAGTATCTTGAAACCCCTTAGATGAAAAAGATCCAAACAAAAAATCTTAAAGGATACTTTCTTAAGGCTCCAAAGGGCATGTGACCCAAAAAAAAGTTCAAAATAGGTCACTTGGAGAAGATCTAAAGGACACTTTTAGAAGAAGGGCATTGATGAATTCTTTTAGAGAATTTGTCTAAGGAAAGTGGATATATAAAAAATCTTAAAGGGTATGTTGCAGAAGTTTTAAAGGACACTTTTAGGAGAAGGGCTAGATGAATTCTTTTAGAGAATTTATCTAGGGAAAGTGGAAAATTATAGATTATTGAAGGATAATTTTAGATGGAATGGTCTTTTATAAAGTTTCCTAAGAGTAGGTCACTTGCAACATTCCCAAAGGACAAGTGTGGAGTCTTGTATGAAAATTTAAAAATGTTGAAGGGTTAATGTGTGTTAAAGATTGAGAAATTTAGAAGAGGTCAAAGGAGCAAAAGCAATACATGAATGCCAAAGAAAATAAGATGAAGTCAATATGTTTAAGTTTACTAACCAAGCCAATATAAAGATCATGCATCTTTAAGATATCAAATGGCATGCAGAGATTAAATAGAAACATCAATGGACACATTTCAAAGTTGGAAATAAAAATAAATAAATAACCCTTGAAGTTATTTAATTACAATAATATAGCAAGATAGCTGAAGGATATAAACAATAATGGTTAAACTAAAATTATTATTCTAATTTAGTGAGTGTGGAAATTGATGTGATAAGGGCAGAATTTTAAGAGGCTTAGAGAATAGAAGTCAAATAGTCATTTTATTAGAATGAGAAGAGACAAGTAATGAATCCAAAATGTATAAAT
Source organism: Torreya grandis (assembly GCA_037957365.1). Taxonomy (NCBI): domain Eukaryota; kingdom Viridiplantae; phylum Streptophyta; class Pinopsida; order Cupressales; family Taxaceae; genus Torreya; species Torreya grandis. The sequence continues at coordinate 1,236,924 of JARHVA010003468.1, read as the reverse complement.
AAAAGAGACTCGTCTAAGTTTTGATTGATGAAATATTCTAAAGTGACAAAAAGTAGGGAAGAAAAACTATCATCTTTTCATTTTTGGAATGAGAGGAATCGAAAGGAGTCAATCTATAGATGCAAAAATATGAGACTCATCTAAGTATAGAGGAATAATGGTCAAATTGGATAATACTAGAGTTTTAAAAAAATAAATTTAGACATAGAGAAAGGGTGCAGGAAGAGTGAAGATCACACAAGAGTGTGTTGAATGAGAAATGAGTAATTATAGATTAGACATGAAATAAAAAATAGAGACTTAGAATCTTTTATTAATCTAATTCATGAATGTGAGGTGTAAATGTTTGATTAGTTAGTTCCATCAAATTAAGCTAGGTTGGTTCTCAGTATAAGGAGTGGGGTGCTTTTTTAGTGTTAGTTGTCTTAAAATAGGGGATTGGTGTCTCCTTGAGATGGGTGTCTTTAAATATAACTAGTGAGGTTCAGTCAGTGAGATAAACTTTGTGAGGATGGATTAAAATAGTAGCTTCTAGTATCATTCTCACCATGTTTTTTCCCTTTGGGTTTCCATGTATAAATATGGTGTTGTGTGTTGTGATTTTGTGTATGTGATATCTTTCATTTATTTTTTTAAGATTGCATATGTTTAAGATTCATCTTTAGAGTTTTAATTAACTCATTTTTTAGATCTACTAATTCACCCCCTCTCAGTAGATAGGTGTGTTCAACAATTGGTATCAGAGCCAAGGCTTCCAAAAGAGAAGTTTAATCAGCTCAGGTTGATCTCAGAGTATGAACACAAAATGTCCAGTCTTGAAGAAACTTCATCAAATAAGGTACCTTTGTTTTATGGGTCTAATTATGCCTTTTAGAGCATAAGGATGGAAGTGTATTTCACCTCCTTGGGGTTTTATGTCTATATGTCCATTGAGAATGGATACACATCCCCTGTTATTTATCTTATTGATTAAGCAGTGAAGAAGGCATTTGAAAATAATGTCAAATCAAAGAATTCTATTATTTGTGGATTGTCAAACAATGAGTTTGTCAAAGTCATGAATTTTCAAAGTGTAAAGGACATATGAGTCAAATTAAAGATCATATATGAAGGAGATGATAGAGTAAAACAAGACAAGCTTTAAACACATAAGGGATAGTTTAAGAGGCTCAAGATGAGTGAGGAAGAGAATATTGTAGACTATCTCCTTAGGGTAGATAAGATTGTTAATGTAATCAGAGTACTTGGAGAGACAATGGATGAATCAATCATTGTCAAAAAGGTTTTAAGATCTTTGATAACAAAGTATGATTCTAAAATTTCTACCATTGAAGAATAAAGAGATCTAAACAAGATTATAGTAGATGAGTTACATGGAACTTTCACTACATATGAGATGAGTCTAGGAGATGCAAAGTCATCCAAGAGAGAATTTGGTTTCAAAGTTTCTAAGTAGGCATAAGAATAATCTCCAAATTTTGAATCTGAATAGGTTGATGATGTAGAGGCTAATTTTATTATAAAATTGAAGAAGGCCTTATGAAAATACAAAGGTAAGTTACCCTTCAAATATTTTAATTATGGAAAGATATGTTAGATTAATTCTAAATGTCCACATAAAAGGAAGGATGACATTAATTCAGTTGAGAAAAATCAAAAGGAAAAATCCGATTATCCCAAGAAGAAGAAAATTTTCTTTAAAAATAAAAAGGGGATATACTCAAAAGAAGATAGTGATTCGGTTGATGACAAAAGTATTTCAAGTGATGAGCATGATAGTGATTTTATTCCCAAATAAAACAAATTTCTATTCATGACTTATGAATCAACTTCCTTATGCCAAGAAGAAGAGAACTTAGATGATGATGAAGAAGAAGAAGTAGAAGTAAATGTAGAATGTGAACTCATTTATGATTTAAAATAAATTAACAATTTTAGAAAAGAAAATTATAAACAAAAGAAGCTTATTGAAAAGGAGTTTGAGAAATTAAATAAAAGAAATGAAGAATCAGATCAAATGATAGTGATTTTGAAGACCCAAGTTGAGGAGACAAAGAGGATAGAGGATGTGGTCAAAACTAATTTTCAAGCAAAATATTTAGAATGATTGAAGATGGAGGAAGAAATCATGGAACTAAGATAAAATCTCAAAAAGGATGAAGAAGGAATTGATAAAGGCCTAAATCTAAAAGGAGCATTTATAATATTGGATGAGATGTTCATCTAACAAAAGACCATTAAATAAAAATTAGGTCTTAGGTATGAGAAAGGCAAGAGTCCCATGTTGAGTAAAATTGGGAAATTGTATGAAAACTTCAAGGCAGCAATAGAATCAGGAATCAAAAAAGAAGAAAATCACATTCCTAAAGATAAGAAGAAAAGTAATAACTCTATTCCTATAAAGACCAAGGTTACTATTATAGAAAACAACATAAAAATAATGAGCATGAAGAATACAGAGTTCAGGAGACCTCTTTTATATTCCCAAAAGAGAACGATAATAAACTATTCCTCGTCATTTTATGGTTATTGTTATAGATGTAATAAATTTGGCCATAAATCAATTGATTATAATATTGTACCTAAGAGAAGGATAAGTTTATTTAGTAAGAATTTATTTACCCCTCTTCTAGATCTAGATGTTTTATGCTACAATTGTAATAATTTTAGGCATATAGAAAATCATTGTAGAACAAAGATTGTTAAATCAAAGTCTAACAATGCAAAAAGGGTTGAGACTCATAAAGTGAAAAATGGCTCACAAATAAATGACAAAGTAAATAAAATTACAGTCGAGAAACCCAAGGAGGTATGGAAAAACAAAAATTAGTCTATGATCACTCAATATCACTACATGTTAAAGAGAAAAATCTATGGGTCATAGATAGTGGCTGCTCAAAGTATATGACTAGTGACAAGAGTAAGTTCACCAAATTTATCCGATGAAAGGAATGGACTATTAGTTTGGGAGACAATACTACAGTCAAATTTAGAGGCAAAGGAACCTTACACATTGATGACAAGCTCCCTACACATGATGTTCTTTATGTTAAAGGACTAAAACATAATCTACTGAGTGTCAATCAGATGTGTGACAATGGCTATAAAGTCATATTTGATGCTAAAGGTTATGAATTGATAAGGTCTATAAAAACTATTACATAAGGAAAAAGGACTGAGAGTAACATATATAATCTAATTGAGGTAAATGATATTAGTTTGTCTCATAGGAAAGATTGATGAGAGTTGGTTATAACATAAAAGGATGGGTCATGTTTACTTTGACAATTTAATCAAAGTAAGTTACAAAAAGTGTGTAAGACAAGCCTAAGATAACTAAGCCTACTAACACAATGTGTATAAAATGTCATCTTGGTAAATAGACTAGGGTATCATTCCAAACTAAAGAGTATGTAACTACAAAACCTATACATATAGTTCATACTGATCTTTTTGGACCAACCAAGACAAGAGGTTTCAAAGGAGTATATTATTTCATGTTATTCGTAGATGAATACACTATAATGACATGGGTAACCTTCTTAAAGGATAAGTCTCAAGCCTTTGAGAGATTCAAGATTGTTAGATCCATGGTTGAAAATGAAATTGGTAGAAAGATCAAGTTCTTCATATCTTATAAAGGTGGTGAATTCACTTCAAATGAATTCATAGACTAATATGAAAAGCATGGAATTAAGAGACACTACTCTATTGCAAGAACTCCATAACAAAATGGAGTTATTGCAAGGAATAATAGGACCATTAAAGAGATGGCTAGAATAATGTTGAAAGAAGCCAACTTGTCAGATGGTTATTAGAGAGAGGTAGTCTAGATAGTAGTATACATATTTAACAAAGTCTAATTTAGAGAAAACAATGGCAAGACTCCATATGAACTATGGTATGGAAAGCCTGCTTCAGTCAAGTATTTCAAAGTGTTTGGAAGCAAATCCTACATTCAAAGGAAGGAGAAAAAGATAGGTAGTTTTGAGTTGAGATGTGATCAGGGAATATCTATTGGTTATTCCACTCATAACAAAGCCTATGTTTATTATAATGGAATACTACATAAGCTATTTAAGAGAATTCATGTTAAAGTTGAAGAGATCCTCAAAGAACAAACTAAACCTATAAAGGATATTAGAATTGAGGAACTAAAAGAAGAAGCTAAGGAAGAAATATTAGATAATGAAGAAGAGATAAAGAGGACTAAAAAGGAACCCTCAAGGTTTGTTAAAAAGGATCATCCTAAGGATTAGATCATTGGCAACATGAATGAAGGAGTCTAAATGAGGAGAAGAGCATCAATGAGCAAATAATAGGTAAGTTTTGCTTTACTATCTGAAATTCAGCCCACAAGTTATGTTGAGGCCAACAAAGATGAGAATTGACAGAAGGACATAGATGAGGAACTAATTCAAATAGAGAAGAACAAAACCTGATAGCTAGTTCTAAGACCCATAGAAAAGAATGTCATAGGCATAAAATGGGTCTTTAAAAAAATGTTGAATGAAGATAGAGCTATTATGAGAAACAAAGCTAGACTTGTTTGAAATGGATATGCTTAGGTAGAAGGAATATACTTTAAGGAGAAATTTGCCCTAGTGGAAAGATTGGAAGCCATCAACATGTTTTTAGCATTTTCAATCTTTAATAAGTTTATAGTGCATCGAATGAATGTTATGTCAGCTTTCTTGAATGGAACTTTGGAAGAAGAAGTCTATATTGAACAACCCAAAGGCTTTCAACTGATACATGAAGTCGACTATGTGTGAAAACTAAATAAATCAATATATGGTTTAAAGTAGGTAATAAGAGAATGGTATTCAATTTTGGATCAATATTTTCAACAATAAGGATTTATCAAAGGATGTTTAGATAGTAACTTGTATGTTAAGTCTGAAAATGAACATATGTTGATCATAGATGTCTATGCTGATGACATCACTTTTGGTGGAAGCAGTTAATATGTGCAAAGAATTTGAAAATCAAATAAAAAAGAGTTTTAAATTTCTATGTTGGGAGAACTTTCATTTTTTATTGTTCTATAGGTTGGACAATCCAAAGAATGGATATTCATATCCCAAACCAAGTATGCGAAGGAGATTCTCAAGAAATTTGGTATGGAGGAAAACATACCAATTAGCACTCCCATGATAATTGGATGTAAATTGAGAAAAGGTGATGAATATCATAAATTTAATCATGTAATGTATAGGTATATGATTGTCAGTTTGATATATCTCACTAAATCAAGACTAGACATCATGCAGGCTGTATGCCTAGTTTCTCGATTCCAAGTTGTACAAAAAAAACACATGTAAATGTAGTAAAGATAATCTTTAGAAACATCAAGACCACAATTGACTATGGTCTATGGTACCCTAAAATTGAATATATCACTTTTATTATATATTCAAATGATGATTGGGTAGGAAGTGCAGATGATATGAGAAGCACTAGTGGTGGTATATTCTTCCTTGGAAATAGACTTATGTCATCGTTGAGCAAAAAGTAAGAGTTGGTTATGCTTTCTACAATAGCAGTAGTAGAATGTTTCACCCAATTTTTGTGGATGAAGCAAAATCTTAGAGACATCAAGGTAGAATACCAAGAAACTATTTATATCTTTTGTGATAACTTAAGCTCCATAAACATATCTAAGAATCTAGTGATGCATTCCATAACCAAGCATATATCCATCAAATATCATTTTATGAAATAAAATGTTGCAAATCAAGAGGTTAAAATTGAGTATGTGCCAACAAAGGACCAAATTTTAGATGTATTTACCAATATTCTTCCCAAGGAGCAATTTGAGTATTTAAGAGAGAGGTTGGGAGTAGTGGCTCCTGCATCACATGACTAGCTTTTAGTGATAGGGCATGACTCCATGGGAAATATTGAAGGAAAATTATTAACTCTTGGATTAATAAAAAGGCAATATGGTGAGAAAGCTATAGTCCCTTTGTTATTTTTTGACAAAAGAGGTGACAAAGGTGTGTTGGTTCTAGATCATTATGCCTATCTATATAGAGATATGTAGATGATTTATAGGTCTTTTAGACCAATGCTATAGAAATGATCATTTGTAGAGTATTAGAGCTAAAGGAGATAGTTTTGAATGTGTCTACATAGAGTTTAGGTAAATGTGTCATTTCCTAATGAGGAGTTCCTCACAAAGTGTTCTAGACTAGCAGGTCCAAGGATCATAATAAGTAATATGTTAGAAAAAGACTAGTTTGTTTACATATTATGGTAGAGACTCTTTGTCATTAATGTCAAAGGGGAAAAAAGAAGAATGGAGACATAGAAGTAAAGTAATTCTAATGAGGTGATTACCATCAATGATAAATGGGGAAATTATTGGACATAGTCATTGATGTATGAAGGATTGTCATTAATGTCAAATGCTATTATGTATTAATGACAAATGTGTTGAGTTAAAAAAACTTGTTATAGTGCCCCATGGAGTTGTGTGTGTACTTTTAATGACTATCATTTGTAAGTATCTCTTTGTGGTCTAAGTTTTAAGTCATAAGGATATGTAGAAAAAATGTTAAAAATGCATAAGGTTGTGTGTGAAAATGTTTCCATACTTAGTTGATTTTTCACCTTTGTATTTTTTTGGGGAATTCTTTCAGAGAAAGTGACTCAAGAAATTCCTTATGGAAAATGTCTTAGACTTTTTCAGATAGATTATTTGCAATAAAGTTTTTGAAGGAAATGAATGCAAGTTGGAATTATTTTGGAGAAAGTGGTTCAACAATTTATTTTGGGAAAAATGGCTAAGTCTTTATTTGAAACAACCAAAGGGTAAGTGGACCATTCAAAAATTTTAACGGGATCCTTGCAAAAATCCTAAAGGGTACTTTGCAAAAAGTCTTAAGGGCAAGTGGACTATTCAATAGTTTTGAAAGGATCATTACAAAAATTACAAAGGTTAAGTGAACCATTCAAAGCTTCAAAAGGGATCTTTTCAAAAAACTAAAGGATAGTTTTTTAAAGTTCCAAAGGGAATGTGACCCAAATAAAGTTTCTGAAAGGAAATTTTGAGAAGGCCCAAAAGGTACTTTACAAAATGTCAAAAGAAAAATACACTTGGTATTTCATCGGGAAAATTGTCCTAAATCCTCTTAAATGAAAAAGACCCAAATAAAAATCTTGAAGGATGCTTTTCTAAGGCTGGAAAGGGCATGTGACCCAAACAAAAGTTTATAATCAGTCACTTGGAGAAGATCTGAAGGACACTTTTAGAAGAAGGGCATTGATGAATTCTTTCAGATAATTTGTCTAAGGCAAGTGGACATTTACAAAATATTGAAGGGTATGTTTCATAATTTTTGAAGGACACTTTTAGGAGAAGGGAATATATGAATTATTTTAGAGAATTTATCTAGGGCAAGTGGCTAATTACAATAATCTTGAAGGATATTTTTAGATGGAATGGTCTCTTACAATGTTTTTGAAGTATATTTCAAAATAAGAATAGGTCACTTGTAACATTGCAAAAGGATAAGTGTGGAGTCTTTTAGGTCATTTTAATAATGTTAAAGGTTTAAGGCATGTTAAATATTGAGTAGTTTAAAGAGATAAAAGGAGAACAAACAATACATGAATGCCAAAGAAAATAAGATGAAGTCAATATGTCATTGTTTAATGACCAAGCCAATATAAAGATAATGCATCTTTAAGAGATTGAATGGCATGTAGAGTTCATATGGAAAGATCAATGGGCACATTTCAAAGTTGAAACAAAAAATGAATGAAGAACTGTTGAATTGAGTTAGTTGCAAGAATCTAATGAGACTATTGAAGGATATAAACAATAACGGTTGAACTGGAATGATTATTCTAATTTTGTGAGTGTGTAAATTGATGCGATAAGGGTAGAATTTGAAGAGGCTAAGATAATGGAAGTCAAATAGTTATTTTATTGGAATGAGAAGAGAAAAACAATGAACATAAAATGTATAAAGAAAATATTCTCGTCTAAGGTTTGATTGATGTAATACTCTAAAGTGATGAAAATTAGGGAAGAAAAAATTTCATATTTTTATGTTTAGAATGAGAAGAGTCAAGAGGAGTCGATTCATAAATATAGAAATATGAGACTCATCTGAGCATAAATAAATAATGGTTGAATTGGAGAATACCAGAGTGTTAAACAAAAAAAATTAGACATAGAGAAAGGGTGTAAGAAGAGTGAAGATCACATAAGAGTGTGTTGAATGAGACATGAGTAGTTTTAGATTAGATTATCAAAAAATAACAAAGACTTATATTCTTTTGTGAATCTAATTCATTAATTTAAAGTGTAAATGTTTGATTAGTTAGTGCCATAAAATTATGTTGGGTTGGTGTTCAGTATCGAAGTAGGTGATTCCTAAGAGCTGGTGCTCTTAAAATAGGGGATTGGTGTCTCATTGGGATGGTTGTCCTTAAATGTAACCAATGAGGGTTTTTTTAGTGAGATAAACTTTGTGATGTTGGATTAGAACAACAGCTTCTAGTAGTATTCTCACCATGGTTTTTTCCTTTGGGTTTCCACATATAAATCTAGTGTTGTGTGTTATGATTTTATGCATGTGATATTTTTAATTTATTTGTTTAAGATTGCATATGTTTAAAATTCATCTTTAAATTTGTAATTAATTCATTTTTAGGATCTACTAATTCACTCCCCCCCTCTCAGTAGATATGTGTGTTCAACAAACACTAGGAAGCATACATTGCTAATTTTAAAAATATTTTTTTATTTTTTAAATTTTTTTAAGAAAAATTATTTAAATTTTTCAAAATTATTACACTAATTTTGAAAAAAAATCATTCAAAACCCTATATTTCAAAACTAGGTCATTAAACAACAAGACTTGCCTCCTTGCTAATTTTAGAAAACTATTTTGGAATTTTTAAAAATCAATTACCTTGTCAAAAACTATTTCAAAATTTTAAAATTAGTAGTTTCTTATGCAAAAATTTAAATTCCAAAATTCTATATAAATTTTTGTGCATTTATCCTATTTAAAACAATTTTTTGAATTTAAAATTATTTCATAAATTTCAAAAATTCTAAAACCCTAACTAAAAATCCTAGACTTTAAAAATAGTTCCTAAAACCTCAAATTTCCCTCCCTTATAATTTTTAAGAAAAATAATTTGAATTTATTGAAAATTATTTGGGCTATCAAAAGTAATTTTCAAAGTTCAATTTAGTAGTTATTTGTGCATTTATTTACTTCATAGTACTTTTCAAAATTCTCTTTGGTAATAAAATGGCCACAAATGCAATTCTTTATTCTCATCCCTTAGAATTGTTTTTCAAATTTTCTTACAATTATGCAATGATTTGAAAAAATTGCAAAATTGCACATTAGCTAAAAGTATAGAAAATGATTTCATTTATAGTGAAGATAATGACTATTTTTATAATGAAGGATATGATGATGTAAGTAATGATGAGGTAGGGGGAATAAAAAATATATGAATATTTTTCTCTTAAACCCATCTCTTTTATTCCTTATTATAATAAAAATAATTTTGATAAATGGGAAAGATAATTATCACTTCATTCTCCTAGGCACAATGTAAAAAATGCACAAATTAATCATGCACTTCCAAGTGAACCTCTTATTGGTGATGATTTTCTTCCATGTGAACCTAATCTCTCTCTACCTTTTGCTACTATTATGTTCAAAATACAACAATATAGATGTAATAGAATCAAATTACCAAAGCATAGTTCAAATGATGCATTATGTGTTCCTAACTCTACTCTTTCATAATAATGTTCAAGTGATAACTTTTCTACTCTCACTTCTCATGTTGAAAATGAATAAAATGCATACTCCATCCATGGATATCATAGATACACATGATATTCCAAATTCCAATAACTTATTACATATTAGAAATAAATTAACTCTTTCTCTTACACCTCTCCCTAACAATGATGGAAGTGATGATGAATATGATAGTGAACATGCAAATGAATATGAGAATGAAAGTGAATATGAAAATGATACTTTAAATTCTTCTATTTAAAATGAACAAAATATAGATTGTGATAATGTATGGAATAATGATGACTATTATGCATATAGTGAATAATAAAATGCATCTCATGCTTCTAACCCTTCTCTCACTCTTTTCAATTCTCATGCATGTCCAAATGATGATCTTACTTTTATTCCTGACTCTATATCAAAAGATACACATGCTAATGCTAAAAACACATATTATATTAAATTAGAATTTGATTCACTAAAACATAAAGACACCAATGAATCTCTCAAGCCACCTATCATTATATAAGAACCCAATTCTCACTCCTCACCTAAATAGAATGGTAGTCCACGTCCCTCTAGTAAGGTCCAAGTTAGCATTACTCCCAAGGTTCAAGTGAGAAGACCAAATATTTATGATCCAATTTCTAAATGTAGCATTCCCATGGTTAAAATTAACAATCAAATTCAATGATTAAATGAACCACTTCAAGATGCTAATGTACCATCCCAGGAGATCATCTCTATGGTGCATGAAATTGGTGAACTAAAACACCAAGCACATCTCCTTACCTTGTAAAAAAAAGCTTATAAATATTGGATGGATGTTAATGATCTACATGGTAACCCTATTCTAAAGACATTCATAAAAGCTACATTGCCTAAGCATTTCTAGACACCATCATTACCTCACTTTGATGGAACTAGAGATCCATTCATACACCTTTAGGCATTTTGGAAGGATTTCCCATCTCATGCAATTCCTTTGATTATAGTCAAGTTATTTCATCACACATTAGTTGGGGAAGCATATAATTGGTTCTTTCATCTACTCCCCATTGGTTCTTTACACACATATGATGACTTAGAGGAGGTATTTCTTAGAAACTACATCATAAACATGGGTTATCATGTTACATATGAGAAACTTGATACATTACATCAGAATTCTTCAAAGCTAGTTAGCAATTATATCTTATGATTCAAGTTTGATTTGTTAATATTGATATACAAATCAATAAATCTAGAGATTTAGTATATCTTCATCAAGGGTCTTCACCAACCTCTCCTTGAGCATCTACTATATTAAACAGAGCCTTGTTTTAAACATTTATGTTACATAGTTATAGCTTTGAAAAAGTAATTAGGATTAATGGAGGTATATTTAGTTGATTAGATCACTCTATAATTCACAATAACATCTTCAGATATAGCTCTTACCACTCATCATCCACCATGTCCTAGACAAGACAAGAGACCATAACCAGAAAAACAACTAGTCAAGAACAAAGAAAAAGTTCTTAGAGCACAACCTATAGTATGCACTATAAATAACTACCAAAAAGCACCAATGTAGTTTGATTCAAAGAAATATATCCCATCTATCATTTTATCAACACTACTAGATAGGAGGTTAATCAAATTATCTTTTATTCATCGATGAGATCTACATCTCTTACATAGATAGCCACATTGACCCTTTTGTAATTATCATCATATCCATGGACATAATAATGATAATTGTTTTAGGCTCTAAGATTACATTTATAGATGTGTTGATGATGGTATTATAACATTCACATAGGGATCATATAGATCTCCTCCATTATGGAACCCTAAAACTCATTCCTCCATGACTAAGTCATCCTAAGACATTCCTTTACAAGAATCATCAGTCACCCATCATGAGCATAATTTAGGTTTTAGGATATAATCTCACGAGAGATCATGTATTCCAACTATTCAAAAAGTTTAAAAACTAGTATAACACAAGCAACCCACATATAGTAGTATAGCCCATGGTATACATAGTGTTGTTCCATATACATATCCAGTAGAGTCACATACACCATAGTAGAGTATTATTGTAGAGAGATATTCATTAAAACTAATTTTTTAAGGTCATATCTCATGTAATAATCTACTATGATTAAGCCTAGTTAAACCCACATTACAGAGTAATACTTTAGAGAGATATTCATTAAAGTTGAGTTTTCAAGGTCTTATCTCACATAACAATCTATTATGATTAAGATTAAATGAGCCCTCAACACATGTTTCAGCTCCATCTCAACATATTACACATTCATATACATCATAGTAGAGGCCACAGGTATATGAGCCTTCTTCATGGTAGATAGTATCATCTACAAAGCACATTCCTACATAGCTTGAGTAGTAGGGGAACTTGTTGATGTGGATGACAGGGTTTAGATAGTGATAACATAGTGTGATATATCATACATTAATTTCAACATTATTTTATAGCTTCACTTAATAGGGTAATAATGGATCCAAAGGTCTAGCTAACCTTTATATTCTTGAGACACTCTTGGGGAAGTAATATGTACATTGTGCTATATTACATCCCCACTTACTAACAAATAACATTCATGATTCTGGATAACCATCCCTAACTAAAACTAGACTATCCAATCTAGATATTACCAAATCAAACTTATCTAAACCCTTTTACCAATCTCAAATAAACTTTTCTAAACAATTTTACCAATTACAAAAACCAATAATATGTTACTTACATCTAATCAAAAATCAAACCAAACCAACATATCCAAGCATATCATGAACAATAAAGTCAAATACAAAATACTATCTTTCAAAACATATGAAAATAATCACATCACGTATCCCATGTACCATTTGCCAAGCATATACAAATTCAACATCAACATCAAATCAACTATTTCAAAATTAAAACATTACAATCTAAATATATTCTAGAATCCATAACATAAATACACATTAGTTCAAAATAAAACCAAGTATCCATATATATAACTAGGTTTTCAATACATAACATACCAAAATATAATAAATCATAAATAGGGATCATGCCCTCACTCTCTATCTCACTCTCTCCTCAAGTGTTAGTCCCATAATCCTATCTAACACTCGATGACTCTACACATCCTTGAGATCTTGAATGCCTCTTGCATTGATTATGTCACTCCAATAAATGACCATACACCTCACACAAGTTTGCATGTCACCATTGAATATCCATATAATCATCACCAATATTTGAACTCATTGATCCATAATCAAGAGGAGGCATCTTATGCCTATCTCAATCAGCCCTCAAATAATCTCTATCTCTAATTGCCTTAACATATGTAGCTATAGATACAGTAGTGTAGTCAAACAAATGAGCATACACACTAGTTATAATGGTTACTCTTTCTATCAAACCCTCCTCCATAACATCATCAAGAACATGTCGTGTAAGCTCATGTAGTGTAGACTCAATGATAGTCTCCCAGAACACATCATCCCCACAACTAACCCTAGTATGTACCTCACCCTATACACCACCCACCCCACCTACACACATAATAAATACAACATTACATTAGATACATATTTGAAAATCCAAACTAAAGCAAAAACATAGGTACAATGTAAACTCTAATCATTAATTACCTCCAACCATCTAGATCATCTCAAGATCCTCATATACAAGAACATCCACTCCATCTACAAGATATAATGGAGCCCATTGATGCCTAGCCTATAATGAAGTATACCCCTTAGTACATCCCACATCATCTACATTAAGAATGTATATCACCACATCTCATGCATCCATATGTAATTGTGCAAACTCAACCTTAGTAGGTCTCCCATGAGCCTTTACTCTTGCTAGTACCCATGCACCCCTCAACCATACCCATGTTACATGAGGAACATCCTATCAAAATCCAAATTACCTAGTCATGTGCTCATACTGATAGCACTCATAAACGCCATACCAATGATCATGTAACCAACAAGTCACTTTCATGTACTATAGTTTCTATCCATCCTCTATCCATATAAGAAATCCTCTATAGGGCTTCCATCTGATATCATCAGCCACCAATCTATCTAGCAACCTCCTATAATGATCTATCTTGGGAGATCAAATAGCTAAGTCGCTCATCTATCACTCATAAAATGGCTATGGATATGCCTAACTGGGCCTCAATAATCCAATCAATCACACAACTACTATATGCTCATAAGGCCAACAATGCAATAAAGTGGCTATGCCCACACCACCACTAAATGACTCCTATATGAATCTATATAAATCTTTATATAAATGGGCAAACATATTCCTCCCCCATAAAAGCACAGTATCATTCATCTCAATGATCTAAACCACATGTATCCTATAAGTGATAGATCATCCACTACCATCCACAACAACAAAAGAAGCAAATAATATAACCAACCATTTTACATATGTGCAACACTCGAATAGACAATAACTAAAAGTAATAAATTAATGTCACTGCCTCTCTAATGTACTCCCATGGGCACCCCTACAAAGTATTTATATGCATGATTAATAGAATCCACACCCATGTCATCCTATAAAGACACTCATCACCCACTAATTGATAAATGTAGAATCTAATTCACATCCTCCAAGGTCACAATAGTCTCCCCTATAAGAAGCAAGAATGTACATGTATCAATATTCCACCTCTCACATAGGGTAGTGTACAAATATCTATCCCATTACACTATACCAAGATCATATACATGACCCAACCTAGCTCTATCCATCATATCCCTCTCATTATTTGATAAAATCAACAACCTTAGAGTCTCCATTACTTGGCCTCTATATAACTCTCTCATCTATACCTCACCTTACACAATAATAGAACACAACATGTATCAGTCAACTAGTCTAATTAAAATCCAAGCTAAACAACAATAGATTACAAGTCAAAAATCCTAACAAATAGCAACTGTATGATTTCATCATAACAAAAAACTATTACAACATCTAAACTAGGTTTTATCCCCCAAAAGTCAACCTCTAAGACAACAATGCTAGGTCTACGATAATAATGCTAGACAGGAGTGCTAAAACCTAGACAATAGTGTTGGATCTTGGATAACAGTGTTAGATGTAGGACATGAGTATTGAATCTATTCAAACTTTCTTAAAATTCTTAAAAATATCTCAAAATCATGAAAAATAGGTTCCCAAATAAGCCTAAAATACATGTTTAGCTACTTGCCAAGGTAATCTCTCCACCAGCCTTAATCTAGGTTGCTAACTACTCAAACTAGGCCACAATAGGTGCTCATCTCCTTGGCATGTCTTCTACCCTAGAGCTCTAACTCTCAAACTAGTCAATGTACAAATGAATTAAGATTCAGTCAAATTTTCCTATATAAAACCACTTTCTCATTCAAATCAAAATATTGTTTTTCCTATAACTTAAGATCTATAGCTCCATTTTAAAAACTATTTTATTCCTTAAAATCATGGCAATGACACATTTAACGTAAATTATGCTTCTCTCTTTTACTAAATAATTTGCCTACTATGACACACATAATTATCTACCTTTCATATACTTAGACATACAAGTTAGTCCCTACCAATCCACACTAGTTCAACTTTCATACAACTTGGTCCTCACCATTCAACTTTCATTCAAAGTATAAAAATAACCCAGCCTATTCAATCAATCAACCTTTCACTCCATTTAATTGATTACTATCTCATTTTCCTACCACAACATGAACATCTTTATATATCTACTATGCTCAGACACAAGATTTCATCCTAACCAAACAAAGACACATTTCAATCTCAATAATTCAATTTTTACCAATCAAACAAATAGACTATCAATCTATTCAATACATACCAACCAAGTTCTTATACATTCCACCACTAGTCATCACTTTTGGTTGAACCTCTTCCATCACATTTTGTACCTCTCCCCAAAAGGGGATAATCATCCCTAATACTCATATTCCTATTCCTATCCACTCTCATAGATAAATACAATATTACAAACATCTAAACTAGGCTTTATCCCAAAAAAAACCAACCTCTAGGACAACAATGCTAGGTACAGGATAGTAATGCTAGACAAGAGTGCTAAAACCTAGACAACAGTGTTAGATGTAGGACATGAGTATTGAATCTAGTCAAACTTTCCTAAAATTCTTAAAAATATCTCAAAATCATGAAAAATAGGTTCCTAAATAAGCTTAAAATACATGTTTAGCTACTTGCCAAGGTAATCTATCCACCAGCCTCAATCTAGGTTGCTAACTACTCATACTATGCCACGATAGGTGCTCATCTCCTTGGCATGTCTTCTACCCTAGAGCTCTAACTCTCAAACTAGTCAATGTACAAATGAATTAAGATTTAGTCAAATTTTCCTATATAAAACCACTTTCTCATTCAAATCAAAATATTATTTTTCCTATAACTTAAGATCCATAGCTCCATTTTAAAAACTATTTTATTCCTCAAAATCATGGGAATGACACATTTAACATAAATTATGCCTCTCTCTTTTACTAAATAATTTGCCTACCATGACACACATAATTATCTACCTTTCATATACTTAGACATACAAGTTAGTCCCTACCAATCCACACTAGTTCAACTTTCATACAACTTGGTCCTCACCATTCAACTTTCATTCAAAGTATAAAAATAACCCAGCCTATTCAATCAATCAACCTTTCACTCCATTCAATTGATTACTATCTCATTTTCCTACCACAACATGAACATCTTTATATATCTACTATGCTCAGACACAATATTTCATCCTAACCAAACAAAGACTCATTTGAATCTCGATAATTCAATTTTCACCAATCAAACAAATAGACTATCAATCTATTCAATACATACCAACCAAGTTCTTATACATTCCAGCACTAGTCATCACTTTTGGTTGAACCTCTTCCATCACATTTTGTACCTCTCTCCAAAATGGGGGAATCATCCCTAATATTCATATTCCTATTCCTATCCACTCTCATAGATAAATACAATATTACAAACATCTAAACTAGGCTTTATCCCCAAAAAAGCCAACCTCTAGGACAACAATGCTAGGTATAGGATAGTAATGCTAGATAGGAGTGCTAAAACCTAGACAACAGTGTTGGATCTTGGATAATAGTGTTAGATGTAGGACATGAGTATTGAATCTAGTCAAAATTCATTAAAATTCTTAAAAATATCTCAAAATCATGAAAAATAGGTTCCCAAATAAGCGTAAAATACATGTTTAGCTACTTGCCAAGGTAATCTCTCCACCAGCCTCAATTTGGGTTGTTAGCGACTCAAACTAGGCCACAATAGGTGCTCATCTCCTTGGCATGCCTTCTACCCTAGAGATATAACTCTAAAACTATTCAATGTATAAATGAATTAAGATTTAGTCAAATTTTCCTATATAAAACCACTTTCTCATTCAAATCAAAATATTATTTTTCCTATAACTTAAGATCCATATCTCCATTTTAAAAACTATTTTGTTCCTCAAAATCATGACAATGACACATTTCACATAAATTATGCCTCTCTCTTTTACTAAATAATTTGCCTACCATGACACACATAATTATCTACCTTTCATATACCTAGACATACAAGTTAGTCCCTACCAATCCACACTAGTTCAACTTTCATACAACTTGGTCCTCACCATTCAACTTTCATTCAAAGTATAAAAATAACCTAGCCTATTAAATCAATCAACCTTTCACTCCATTAAATTGATTAATATCTCATGTTCCTACCACAACATTAACATCTTTATATTTCTACTATGCTCAGACACAAGATTTCATCGTAACCAAGCAAAGACACATTTCAATCCTAATAATTCAATTTTCACCAATCAAACAAATAGACTATCAATCTATTCAATACATACCAACCAAGTTCTTATACATTCCAGCACTAGTCATCACTTTTGGTTGAACCTCTTCCATCACATTTTGTACCTCTCCCCAAAAGGGGGGAATCATCCCTACTATTCGTATTCCTATGCCTATCCACTCTCATAGATAAATACAAAATAGTTTTTATACATCCAATATTTAGATTATCAACATTAATTAGCTTAGATTGTTCAAGATTATATTGTGGTTTAGACTATATAGGTCACTTAGGATTACTCAACTCAAATTTATCAAGATTATACAATGGTTCAAACTATATGGGTCACTTAGCATTACTTAGCTTAGGATTATATAATGATTCAAATTTCATTGGGTCACTGAGCATTACTTAGGACATTCAGAGAGATACACCTTAATTTTATAGGTATATAGACTATCTAGATACCATATTTGGGGGCATGTACTTTACTACACATCTCACACATATAGCTTCATACAACATGACATAATTAGAAACCAAATAGTAGATTATAGGCATAATTCATATCACATTATTTTTGATCTCCAATTTCAGACATGGAACATGACACAATAGACCATATCACATGTGGTTATACAGATTTCCAAATTTTCTAGATGCATCACTCACATATTAGATTTGGGGGAATGAAACATATATTCATGACCTTCATCTTCTAGGATTATATAGATTAGAATGACTGGACATGCCATTTTTTTCTTGCACATTTACTAAAATTTTTAGTTGACACCCAAGCATTACTTAGGTTATCACTAGGTTGGACCATACAATCATCTGTAATGATTAGACCATTGTATTAGTCAGACTCAGACCTAGGAGTTTATGTGTGACAAAGGACAAACATTGGTTTTAGACCTATGAGCAATTCTCAAATCTAGTTCACATTATTTAGATTCAATACAGGGGGAATCTATTATAGGGATTCTTTATTTTTCTAGGCACAATTTAGATTTAGTATAGGGGGCATCTATTATAAATATTCTTTCTTTATTCATACACTATTTAGATTCAGTATACGGGGCATCTATTACAAAGATTTCCTTCTTTCTTCAAGCACTATTTAGATTCAATATAGGTTGCATCTATTATAGGGATTCCTCCTTTATTCAAATCACCATTTAAAATATCCATCTACTTCCTTGGCCAAGAAGTTGGACTCTTTTTTAGGACATTTATCTTCACACATGTAAGTTCAAGTGCAAATCTTCTTTCTTTCTTTTACTTTAGTAATTAATTTTATTGCATCACTAGATTATAAGGGGGGAAACTGTATACACCCTAAATTGGTCAATAAAAAAAACATATTATGTATTTTCATAGTCCTTTCATAGGATACTCTAATTAGAGAATACGATCTTTTATTCAGATTTAGCCATGTCCTCTTATCTGACTTGTCTTGGTCTTACTACATTCCCTAGACATCATTTTTATTATTCATGTTCATTTTTAGCTTTTTATACTAAACCCTTTCATGCGTAGGCACCTCTTTTATACCTAAACCCATCCCCCCAATTATCACATCCATTGGATAGTAGTGCCCAAATAGGACTACAATGCTGAAACCTAGGGTGTCTAGTTTTTGATGCTATTGTCCAAGCATAGTTTTATCTCTAATGATTAGTTTTCTCCATAGGGTGAGTCTTAACCCTTTTCTTTGCTTCATTACTAAGTTTCCCATTATCATCTAAATTCAAATAAAGCTTCCAAATTTAAAATAATGAGTCTCTTATATAAAGGACTACACAAGGCATTTTATATCTAACACTTACTATTTTGGTACATTAGAGATAATAAAATCAATCAATAGTATATCTCAGCTTCTCTACATCACACATAGATTTACATGCTTGTTCAAGGAAAGGCCTAGGTGAAATTTAGTCTTACATCAATTATGTGTGTTGATTATGTACGTTTCGTAAGGGATAACTATATTGGATATGAGACCCTAGCTTAAGGGTTAATGTAGGTAGCAATCAAAACAACATGGGTTCTTTATTGTGTGATCATTCTTCCCATAACCCAAATTTCCCCCATTTTTTCTCTGATTCTATTTGTTGTTTCCATGTATGTAGACTAATAAAAGTGCTAAAGATTGAAATAGACCTATAACAAGCTCTAGTGACTTCTAAGACCTAAAATTTGGTATGTAGGGTCATACTGAGTAGACAAATAAAACCCAAAAATATTTTAACCTTAAGATAATAGCATTGGGAAAGGACTATAACACTGGACACTAGGGTGTCCTATTTTTTATTTTCCTATCCAATTGGAAAATAGAGACTAGATCCTAAATGTAGACACTATCTCAGTCTTGCTCTTCTAATTCTAGATTTAGGATCATCAGTTTCAGCATAAAACCAGCTAAGTTAATCTTTCTTTGTCTTCTCTTCCCTATGTAACTTAAGTTGATGAAATTATCATAAACTTGTATTTTACTACATAGAACTAGAGTTGTCCCCCATATTTCAAACATTTAGTACTTAAGAATATAATTCCAATATTTCATAAACAATAAAAATAGAAACCAAAGGTAGTAAAGATAAGTCATGATTAGTCTACAATCTCAAGTGGACTTTTTGATGAGATAGAGAATGTTTTAAGTGATAAATCAAGTAAGTAATTTTTGTTGTCAGCTCACATGAATGATCAAATTGTTGATGATGAGATCAATCCTATAGTTGTAATCAAGCTTAGAAGGAAGTTGAAGAATGTTTAGTCTTGTGAGAGTATGGAGATCCGGTAATCTCCTAAGTTTATTTTGTTTTATTACCCTTTGAAAATGGGTGGCTCCATTAAGATTCATGGAGACATTCTTTTATTAACAAAATCATGAGGTTGCAGTCAAATAAGGTTTTTTTTTAGAAGATTTCAAGTTGTCTATGTTTTTAGCAAAGAAATGAAGATGGAAATTATTCATTCTTGTGTTGTTATTTTTTTGTTTTGAAGTTTAATAGGTATCATGATGAGAGATCTAAGGTTTTTTTCAAGTATCTAAAGTAAAAAAATGCAAATAATTGGTATATAATAGGTAAAATTTTAAAATTTGTTTATTTAAGTAGTTGAGATTGATCTATGAAGATAAAGGGGGAGTACATAATTCCATAGTTGGTATCAATTATGGGATAACCTTGTGTATGGTCAAGAGTTTGATCTTCTACTATCATATCAGTGAAGGTAAGTGATCTGACTTTCTAATTCTTTGAAAGAAGATATACTTGGTCTTAAGGGGAGCTTGATAACTCTAAGTTCTTTGTCAATAGAGTGATTGTTTTTTGATATGCATGGAGTTAAGGATATATTGTGTTTGAGATGTTTCATAGACTCTATTTATTAATATTTTGATGCATTATCTAGGAACGTGACCTAATTGAGAGAAGTTTATTAGAATGGTTATCATAGGAGGTTTCCATAGTTTATAAACACTATGTACCATCTAGTGTATTTAAGAGATAGTATTAGATTAAAGGGGAAAATTATGACTTTAGTAGTTATAGGTGACCCTTGACATCTATTACTAACATAATCATGGTGGATCCTTGGTATTAGGGGGATCTATTCAAGTTATTAATTAATCTTGATCTATATTGAAGTGGTTTTGTAATATGAGTTCATTCTAAAAGAGATGATAGTTATGGAAGACATATGTCATTCATGTAAAAGGGGGAAAATGATAATAAAGGGTGAGAAAAGGTAATAACCAGGTCTAAGAGATGATTTCCATCAAGAGTGGTTGACACAAATTTTTGATTGTGTCTACCATCAATGATAAAGGGGAAGATTGTTAAACATTGTCATTGATTAAAGAGGAGATTATTGAGCATTGTGATTGGTTGTTGAGTTTTTATAATAAGTGTTGTCATTGATGTAAATCAAATTCCATTGATGTCAAAGGTTCTTGTAAAGGTTCATGGTCAATTAAGCTTTGAGGTATATGTATAATGAGTTCTTATGCCAACATAGTGAGTGTTGTTACTATATGAAACAATGATGTGAGAGTATTGGTTGATGAGTGTTAGTTATATCATTGAGATTAGCATGAGTGAGTAAAAGTTATTATGTCAAGTTTAACTTAACTTTTAAATATTTTTTAGACATTATGAGATGATATGTATAGGTAGCATGATGAAATGAGTGAGCTCTAAAGAATAAACTATATTATTTGAAGATCTGTGTAATAAATTTATGAAGATGCTCCAAATGAGATACAAATATGAGATTGATCCAAAGAATACTTAAGAGTTTTTGATCATGAAAGATGTCATCTGAGCTTATACATAGGTGTTGCGGGCCTTTAAAATTATTATAAGGTTATCTCTGAAGATCTATGTATGCATCTATGAAGATGCTAC
The DNA here is from genome assembly GCA_037957365.1 of Torreya grandis. Classification (NCBI taxonomy): domain Eukaryota; kingdom Viridiplantae; phylum Streptophyta; class Pinopsida; order Cupressales; family Taxaceae; genus Torreya; species Torreya grandis. The sequence goes on along the minus strand of JARHVA010003468.1, from coordinate 1,214,842 downwards.
AAAGATCCTTAGTCAAGCTCTGAAGATATATAAATAAATATAAGGATGCTCAAAGTGAGCCACAAAGATGATCTATTGAATATATTAAGAAGAGTAAATATATAAGTTTGATTTATCATACATAAGAGATTTTGAAACACTTAGGATATGTTTCAAGGTGAAGTTTAAGGGTAAGTACTTTAGTCTAAGTCTGTAACTAGACTAATTATAGATCTTGCTTGGCCTAATGAGACATTATGAGTTGTTGACAAAACATATCAAGAATGTATGAAAATATTTTAGATTTATATGGAATTTCATGACATGTACATTAGGTTCTAAGAGCTTGGACAATGATTATAAGATTAACTTCAAGACCTAATGAGACTTGCAAGTCAAGGCATATAAAGTAAAAAGAGAGATGGTGGCCACATGAGGTGTCAATATTAGTTTCCATGACATGGGTGATAAATTAAAATTTATAGAGTTGATTCATTTTTTTCTAAGTATGTTCATGAATTTTTAAGTCATGGTTTACAATAAAAGCTTGACAAAGTGTTTCAAGGTTTCTTGAGTAAATATAATGAAGAGTTGTCTACACAAGAAGGTTTTCCAAGTGATTTTTGTCATGTGAAGAATTTATAAAAGAACATAATATATTAATGGTAGATGATTAATGGTCTATCTCAAAATTTTAGGCATTGGTTTCTATAAAGAGGAGCTAATTTTTATGAATGATAGTTAAGACTAGAAGATGGTCTAAATCTCAAAGAATGCTAACAATGGCATGATGTTGAAGATATTATTGTAATGATATCATAATGGTTTGATATGGATATTTAAGTTATTTAAGGTTTAATTAAACTATTTAATTCATCTCCAAGTGTGATTAGTTTCTTAGGTGAGTGAGCAAACCCTATAAGAAAGTGTTTATTTTTTAGAGATCTATTTTAGAAGAAAAAGTTGACCAATTGAAAGTTAATAATTGGATAAAGATCAAAGTGTGAGAATTATAGTTATTTTTCATGAAGTTTATTTGAAATTTTTTATAAATCAGGTGTGAAAAGTTGCTTATCCAATTTGGCCAGTCACTAACAGACCTAATGGTGTAGTTAGTAAGAAAATCAAGTAAAAGTTAGAAGATGATTATTGATGTGTTTTCATGTAATGATTATGGATTAAAGTATATGATGATATTTTTTGGGATTTAATAATATATCAATTATTTTACAATATTTAAATTTATTGTAATAGGTTGGAACATTGAAGCCAAAATGCCTTATCTAGCTAAGTGGAGTCTGTGAGATATAAGATGAACATATTAGTTTGTAAGACCATTAGGTTCCATTAGATATTATGATCTAATTAATGGATGTTACTATAAATATAGTATAAAATATTATTCATGAATATAAATCCCTTTAATGCATACAATCATGTGTCAAAATTTCATGTTTCCTTGACTATGTTTTGAAGTCAATTGGCAGTATTGAGTGAGCATCTTGCAGAGAAGAGTTTAAGACTATATACCTTGAGTTGAAGCACCTGATGAAGTTTTTAATGACCATAAGGTCATGATATTTTTTAATATATAATTTTTTCCATGCTTATTTGGAAAAATTTAGTTTATGCCTTAGTTGCTCAAGATAGATTTTATGTGTACGTGAAGGACTTTTATGAACAATGTTTTGAGAAAGGGTTCAAATGGTGGTTGGACATAAAAGGTGTTATGGACATAAATTAAAGTTAAATAAGGTATATTAGAGTGAAATATTATGTTTTCCTACCATGTGAGGTTTTTTAATATGATTCATAAATATCAAAGGGTAATGTGTTGATAAGAAGACCTATTAGGTCTCCTTAAAACCTAAAAAGGAGTAAGGGCTAATTGAGATATGACTGACCTAATGTATTGATTTATTAAGGATTAAGGAATGTTATTTTAATATTATAAGACCTAATTCATGGAAAAATTAAGATATAATAATGTGTGTCTGACTAAAAAGGATATGATCAATTGACTTATAAAAGCAAAACAATTTAGGCTTATTGATTAATACTTATGGAAAGAGCAGAGAATAAGTGAATGGCATAGATATTTGGTGAATAGAATTAGGTCATGAATACCATAATATATATTTAATTAATATATAATATAAGTTATTTATATGAGGATAAAGGTTAGAATACCTAATCAAGCTATGAGGACGGCTAGTTGAGGAAAGAAGGCTAGAGACCAGTTTGAGAGGGAAAGAATTGAGTGAAGAGTTAAGGATGAATATCATGATATGTTATATAATTAGAATGGGTTTATGAATGTTATAAATTTTATCAGGTGGTTAAGTTGGTGTTGATTCATCTAGGGGGTTGGTGCCTATTTGCAAGTGGGTGTTTGTTAAAGCCTAGTTGAATTGGTGTTGAGAGAGTTGGGGTTGGTGTTCCATGTGAAGTTGGTCTTCAATAAAGATTGTTATTTATATTATAGGATTATAGTCTATTTGATTCATTAGTGGGTTTTTTTCCATTTAAGGTTTTTTCACGTATATGATGTGTTCATGTATTTGATGCTCTTATGATTTGATGTTTATTCTTGCTAAGATATACATTTTTGCTATAATGATTCATGTATGTTTAAATAGAATTGAAATAAAATATTTGAAGACTTATTCACCCCCACTCTTATCTAGTTTTATTTTAAAACTTACTTCCTTATAGAGGTGATCCTCTAGAAGCTACCTCAACACCTAACTTCTCAAGTGAGTTAATAATTTTGTTGTTGTCAACTCATGGAACCTTCCATTCAAGACATCAAAAACTATTTTATCTTTCCCTTTGACATACAATATCTCAAAATCATATTCACATAATAGTTACATCCATTTAATTTGAGTTGAATTGGGGTTTGGTTGATTGAATAGATGATAAAAACATAAATGAGGAGTCCTTAAAACAAAATTATGACCAATGAAGAAGTGTCTCCACCTTAGACAAACATGAATGATAGCTAAAAATGTCACATTTTGATTTGTATCTAAGTTGAATAACCTATTTAATCTATGTATTATTATGGTCGATTAATTGATTTAATAATATTTGACTAAGTTTAATAACATATGTTGATTATGGGATAATTTGTGTTACTTAATTTACATGACTAGATACTATGTGTTATCAATACTTTTATCTTCTATACTATGTGATCATGTATGATCATTACACAACATTATTTTATGGATAAAATGATGTTTTGTGTTAACTACCTTCATTTTCATGAGGTGGATGTAGGATAAATTCTTACCTTAGATAATGATGGAGGGAGAGAATCATCAGAGAGGGTGGTTTAGATGGATACTTTAAGGGATGATAGAGAAAAATTTCAAAAACCCTTGCACACACCACTTAGTATATCATGTTTTGTAAATTAATTTTTTGATATAAATAACATAGCATGTTTTATGATTGTTAATATTTTTTTATTATGGATAGTGATTGTGTTATTTCATTGAGTGATTTAATTAGTTTGGTGAATGTTCTATCTTATCTTATATAATGCAATTATTTGATGTAATAGTTTGACTAAAATGATTAAATTTATATGTGTTATTCTTACCTTAATTATTTATTAGAAATGGCTATTAAAAATAACATTTTGATGTTATAAGCATTAAAAAATATAGATGGATTCTATATTTATTTATGGATAATATTTAGATAATGATAATTAAAGATTATCATTATTATATATGTTATATCTATATGTTACACAATATAAATAAAATCATTTATAAAATATCTTATATTTGATTAAATATTTACCTAAGGTTGGTTTTTATTTAAACTATTTGGGAATAATAGAATTTTAATCCTATTTTAGTTAAAGGTCTAGATTAATAAATTTGTATAGAATATAGCAATAAATATAGTCCTAATTTGTGTAATTATTTGTCTTTTTCATCTTTCTAAAAATAATAATAAATAAGAAGAATTATAAATTATATAGAAAATAGACTGAGATGGCTGATACAGACATTTAAATGGTTGTGCAAGACTACAAAGGTGTCATAAACCTAAATTTGGCTTTTATTGGGCAAAAGGATAGGAGTACCGAAAAGTGGATGCTTTGGTGTCTAACATTATTGTCCATTCCTGCTACTATTGTCCCAATTGATCATAAAGACCTAAAACATTTTAGGTAGTTGTGTTGTGCCTATGTGAGCTTACATGTGAAAAATTAAGTATTGGTCATCAACAAAACTTGTTTTAGAGCTAATTTTCTCTTCAAACCCTGACCCTCTATCATGATTGATAAAATGACATTTGAGTCACTTGAGAAAGAGGAGGAGTTAGTGTGAATGATGTACTAAATGTGTAATCCACACCCCTTATGTGGGCATGCTACCTAGATACCCATACTCTGAAGAGGGATCAAGCCATATGTAGTTATCCCACCTAGTCTAATTTCTGAAATATTGTGATGCAAATGTAAATGCCAAATTAATAACTTTTAAGGTGGCTAGGGATAAATATGATGATTTGAATATGTTTTTAGATATGTTGAGTGACTATATACAAATAATAGGGAAGTTCTTCTTAGTGATTTATTTATATTCTTGCTTGCTTTATATGTTTGGTCACCTCCTTTATAAATGAGCTTTGAGTGGGATTTTATAGAGAATAATTATTCATAGATCAGATGTATTCATGATAGGCCAACCTAATTAAGGATAAGGACCAGATGAAAATGACCATTAGGGCTCAAAGTGAAAATGAAAAGGAGCTCTAAAAATGAGACACTTCTCTATGGGGTACTATATTCCAATTGGGGAGATCTTATCCTATAGGCTCAAGACCTAAGGGAATAGGATTGGCATGGGGAGTACTATTTGGTTGAGGTGGAATGACCATTTAGAAGGTTTTAGATGACTAGAAATGATAAAAACAAGTTTTCTAGAAGGGTTGTAAGAGCATGAAAAAAGGACCTATAGATGGGGTGTCACAAGCCATAATTAAACTACCAATTTGGACATTTTATATTTATACATTTGCCCCCCTTTATTCTAGTGATGTAGTAAAGTGAAATACTAGGATAAATGAAAGTAGAAAGTGTACCTAAACTTACCTATAAGGGTGAATCCCATGAAGATGTGTGATGTTGAGTGTACATAAAGAGAACAAAACATGAGGCATAAATATAAAAAATAAAATGAGTAAATCAGTTCTTACTAGACATGTTATGTCTAAAATAAGAATGTATAAAGGCTAAGTAAAAGAGAGAGGAAGATAAAGGAACAAATACACCTCCCCAGGTACATGAGCCAATACACAACCTATTGTGATGTTGAGTGATGTTGGGTATGTGTTTTACCAAGATTAATACCACAAATGGAGCTAAGTGATCAATTCCCCAAGGGTGGATTGAGAATACAAAGGTTGACCCTTTAGCTCCATCATCACCCATTATGTAGTGAATCTATGTGATCATCCATATGTTAATCGATGTTTGGGCTATTTGTCCAATCCCTATGAGTAAGTGGCTCAAGAATACAAATTCTAGCTATTCCTTTGGCTCCATCATTTCCCACTAAGTGTGAACTATTAATTAATATCAGTATGAATGTGTATCATATGATATGGCTCATGAAGCCCATGAATGCTCTATAATCTAATGATGTAGTAGAGATAGTTGAATGTGTATTGAGAACTAGGCCAATATTGGCCACTCCAAAAGGTGGAGATTAAACTTGTATGAAAGCCACTCTAAAACTAAAAACTAGGCTTATATGAAATCTGCTCCAAAATGATGCCAACCACCTGTAGATGGAATAAGGCATGCAATTGCTGAGAATACCTAGGTAATACAATCAACTAGAAATAAAATAGGGTAAATGTGTTACACACATTTCCCCCAATCATTGTTGTCTGTAACATGGATTCTAATCTAGAACTTGTACCAAAAGTCTAATCTAAAACTAGAAATGAGAGCCATCATTTCATGCATGATGTCCCCCATATCTAGATAATATGTGTAAAAATTTACTAAAACTACCCAACATGAATTGGATTGTAGCTAACAAAACTATAATTGACCTTAACTTTATATTTATTTCTAAATTTTTTGGGTTTTCAACTATTTAGATAGGAGCACTAAAAAGTGGGCACTTTGTTGTAGGGCATTATAGTCTAAATGGGGTGCTCTTAGCCTCTACTATTTATGATGATTTTTTTTGGTTCATCCCTTTTTATATGGTCTATTCTACATGTTTTAAATTTAGATTATTATTCTAAGTATTTTAGAGACTAATTTTGATTGGTAGAGGGATTTAATCTTTATGACAAAACCCTTATTTGTTACCCCCTCTTTTGAGGGTAGAAATGAATACCCTACAATGACTTCCCTTAGAATAAAGAGCTCTACAAGTGTGTTATGTTGTGAAATACATGATATAGAAATGATGATAAAAAAATGTCTCAATATATATCATAGTTTGTGTTGGATATTGTTAGATCAAAAGGGGTATGCCTAGATAAATGTAGTAATATAATAACATGTATAGTATACTAAACTAAAATTGGAAATCTGACTAGTTGTCAAGGAGCGATGGGGCATAATGTCCATCATGGCATCCAAGAAGGAAAGATAATACATGATTTGTATCATGGCATTAAAAATAAATGAGAAGCAAACAAGTAAATAATCATGCAAGGCAAGAAGCAAGAATTATACACAAGAGGTTAAGGGGCCAATCAAACAAGGGACATGGGTACACGCCACTCAAAATAAGATAGAAAACGTAGGCATGTTCAAATTCCCACATATACATAAAATTAAAAACAAGAGATATTGACATGAGGGCCATAAGCACACATAAGATTACAAAAAAATGATATTGGCAAATGTCCTAAGGAACATACAAGTAAAAAAAATAAGAACTAAGAAATGAAATCACATCTAGATACTCAAAATAAGAAAGGAAGGCATGTAAATGCTATAAATGCTATCACATCTAACCAATCAAATCAAGAATTGAAAGTATGCAAAAAATGTAGTACAAGACTAGGTAGATGATAAGAAATACACATGTGTTATATACTAGTGAGTGTCAATATAATAATTTATATAATCTAGTAAGTAATGTATATCAATATGATAACTATAATGTGTGGTGTAATAATGACATAACCTAGATGGTGTAGCCATGTAGAAGATTCCATTAGTGGGTAGATATGTTGATGTATGTCTTGAATGTAAAATTAAGATGCCCCCTCAATGGGCAGAGTGAAGCAATCAAGGATCTGGGTATCACTGCACACACTTAAATAAGATCAAGTGAAGCATGGTAGTGTAGATAAATTGACAAAAAATAGCATATAACAATAAAATGTAAGTCTAGCATGGTAGTAGAAATATAAATCATGGATAATGCATGTAATTGAAAAGTGTTTGGTGTTTTGATTTATTTGAATTTTTCTATATTTTGACATGTTATTTTTTTTTGTTATTTTGAAATATTGTATGGTTTTTAGTATTTTGAAATAAGCTTTGTACAAGTAAGCAAAAAGAAACTATGTGTACGTAAGCTAATAAATTATGTACAAGAAAGACTGAAGAGAAATGATATTAACCAATGAGTCTCATAAGAGACTCCATATCATGTTGTCCTATATCAAGGAGAGGATCATACATGATAGTGAATAAAAATGGAACGGCTAAGATTGTGACTCTCAAAACTGTGTATGTTGTAAGTACTCTAAAATGTCTATAGTGGAAACTGATTGTGGGGTCCCCCTATAGTTTTGAGAAGTGGATGAAACTATGGGGATCTTAAGGACCCATATTTTAGTAGAAGATCTATAAAAATGTGTTTTGTGTGTAAAGGAATGAGACCTTAAATATAGTACCCTATGTGTGAATAATATAGCTATAAACTATCTAGAGTTTTTAAACTATCATTGATGTATTGGTCAGTCTAAGAGAGGCCTCCATAGAAGTATATGAAATATCTATGATGGTGAGGGAGGCCTTGAATATGTCTGAATCTCAACTAGAGGAAGAACTATATATAGTCTAGGAGATGAAACTGATGACTACAAAGTAGGAGATGGTTTGAAGTGGGGAGTGGTAACTCATACTAAACTGTGCCAACTATAACAATGTAATTACCATGAATTTTTTTCACACATTTGTGAACTATAGAAGGTATTACATGAAGTTTATAGATCCATGGTCAACCAAGAAACATGTCAAATACTCTTACACTAGGAACAATAGTAAATGGTGTGGAAACATGTGTTGTACCAACCTATAGAGGAAGTATAATCTCACCTAATGAACTATGTATGTGTCTACTAAATCCACTGATAACTATGTCCATAGGGGTGATATCCTACTCTAAATATCCCAAATGCTAAATTAATGTCATAGTATAAATGTTTAGACTATATCTATTATCTATGAAAACACTATGAATGGGATGGTGATCAGTGTAGGTTATAATAAAGAGTGCATATTAATCTGAGTCATCCTCAACTATCTCCTTCTCTAATAAGGAGATTGAAGGTCTAACTAGAACTCTAGAATTATACACACCAATCATGTTACTCAAAGGATGTGACTCAACTAAAGGTGCTTGGTATGTAGCTAGTGGAGGGTATGCATGATATGCATGGTGAACACCTAATGTGACCCTTATCTCCTATTTATAATGATGTAAGAAAGGATCCAAGAAAAATTTTATATCCTTGTCCTATGTTTGCTTTGCTTGAGGATGCTCAACTAGAGTGCCAACATCAATAAGGTTTCCATCTATCAAGTCTTGTATCTTATATCAAAAATTTATGAATGTATTAGTTATGTGGCCTAGTACCCTGTGACAATTGGAAAATTCATTCTGATCATATCCATATGGAAGAGGCTTTATCATATCAACTTCCCAAATGGGAGGGAGAGATGGGATATTAGATTCCAATAGCTACGATAAGACTCTACTAGAGATATTGGTAGATTGGTAAAGGCTCATCAAGGAGGAACTAATAAAATCACTTGTTGAGGGGGATCTAAATTCATATTAACTATAGGTTGATTTTGAATTTTTCTATCATTAACCTTTTCTTTGTATGGGACTTTACTATTAATCTTGTTTATTGTTTCTGATATGCTTGTGTACTTGATTTTTTCCATTAAAATTAATTTGACGTCCCTTTCCTTTAGTTTATGACATAACTTAGTGAAGGAAGAAAAGTTTTTGAACATTATTGACTCATACAAAGCTAGTAGAAGACTTTGTTTGAAGAGATCTTGTAGTTCTTGATTGGTTATGGGGCTAGTCATTTTAGCAAAGATAGTCTTATATCTAACAACATAATCTATAAGAATCTCATTTGACCTTTGTTTTTGTTGTGGAACATGGGCATAAGAAACGTTGTCACATATGTTAATGCTAAAATGAGCTTGTAACATGTTAGCTAAAGGATTGAATGCTTTGACTGACTGATTTAGTAGACTATAGAACCATTGCAGAGCATAATCCTTTAAACTCCATGGAAATATCTTAGTTAGTAACTAGTCATTTGGCATGTATTACAAGCATGTTACATGAAAATATCTCAAGTGTGTCTCTAGATCACCCTTATAATCATATAGAGTGAGCTTGGGTTGAATGAAACCTAGTGGTAAAGGTGTAGAAATAAATATTTCCCAATAAATTTAGCTGGTGATATTTTTTGAATTTTGAATATTAAAATTACTCAAAACTAAAATATTTCCCAATATATTTAGCTGGTAATATTTTCTAAATTTCAAATTTAAAAATTACTAATATATAATTAGGTAAATGGGCCTATTTTCCACCATGCATACGAATGAAATTATAGGACCATGTGCATTCCATAAAAAAAACTTTCCAGCGAATATGGCATGCTAATGGTGTATGAAGTAGAGTAAAAGAGTCCAAATCTTGTGTTGGTCTAGAGGCCCCTTGATCAAGATGTAGCACTTTGAATTGAATAAATTTGATCTCTTGTATAAGGGCAGTCACATCAAGAGGCAAAGATGTAATAGTCATAATTGGTGGTGCCACATATAAAGGTTAGGCTGCTATAGGTGGTTGTTGACACATAACTACCCCCATAGTGTCATCTACAACTGGTTATTCTAAAGGAATGGAAGAATCAACTTATTTAGCCTTTTTAATTTCCATGATAGATTGTAAGATAATGACATGATATTACGATTGTTTTCTAGATCTCTCTCTAAAACACTATAGAATTAAATATTTATTGAGAACAACATCATCATCAACAATAGGTGGAAGTGGATCAGTAGCCTAATTTGGTAGATCATGAACATTAGTGTGTATGCCATCATTATTATTCTCATACTACTCATTGGTAAACTTATCTTCATGAAAATTAATGTAATCTAGATGTGTAAGATCTATGGTTAGAGGTTGAGTTGGTTGTTTATCTATGGTATATGGATGTATCTAGGTGAATTCAATAGGGTTAAAATAAAGTCTTTCACTTCATATTAAAGGAAGATATGTAATGAGATTAGGTGGCATAAAGAAAACAACTTGAAAAATGAAAGAGAAGATTAAATAAATGTAATCTAAGATTTGAAAAATAATGAACTAGAATATTCATAAAAAGGATACGAAGCTCACTAACATGTAAGGTGATACCTAAAACAAATAGGGACTTATTATATTCTACTAGGGTTTGAAACAAATGATTTTTAAAATTAATATGGTGAATTTTAAAAAATAAATATGAAATTCTGATTTATATATGTAGGAAAAATTAGAAAAGTACTACTAAAATTAGCAAAGAATTTTGCCTAGGGTTTTTAGGGTTTTTATGTGCAAACAAATTAATTTAGGTTCACCAAATGATTTAAATTATTTATGAATAATTGAGTTTTATTTCTATTTTATTTAAATTTTTGGATTAATAAATCAGTAAAAAATATAGAAATAAATAGTCTTAATTTGTGTAACTATTTGTCCTTTTCACCTTTCTAAAAATAATAATAAATAAGAAATATAACTTAGTTGTAAAATAAACTAAGATAGTTTTAGATTAAGGTAAAAACAGGTTTTGAAGGGGCCCCGAAACCCTGTATAGATCATGAAAGATAAGCATTACAAATCACCAGAAGAGGCAAACCTACCAAAAAATAGTACCTAAAGCAAGTTTTACATGGACCTGAAACCAACAAAATAAACCAGTTCAAGCTCCCCAAGTTTTACAAGGACCTAAAACCTAAACAAAACTAGGCAAACAACTTGAAAACTAGCACCAAAATGGTGAAGGCAGAACTGCCATACCCATCATTTTTAATGAGCAGGGCTCCTCCATGGCTTAGGGTTTCTCCATTTTTCCCTATGCAGGGCACCGTGGCTCAAACACCAACCACCAAGGAAAAAAAGTTTCCCCCATGCAAACACTATTTTATTCACATACCCAATCAGGATGGCCATCCAACTTAGGCAAGAGATCCCACCCTAGTTCCATCCTCAGTACGATAGACTGAAGCAAAATAAAAAACATGCAAAATGATAGATATCTACATTAAGCACCACATACCAACACACTGCCCAAAGCAAACAACACCACCAACAAGGAAACTACCCCCAGACCCATCGCCACCACTACCCAACCCATCCATCCTAGTGTCTACAAAGATTACCCCCTTACTCAGAGGAATCACCGCCATGGCATTCCAATTATCTCCAAATAAAACTCGATCCACTCATAACAGGGTAATGGTTAGCACGGCGACCACCAAATGGAAATATGAGGTAATAATATAGATCCATGCAAAAAAGATTGAGCTTTCAGTGCTGCACCCCTGCACCAAATATATCACCATCCTCAGGTCAAGATCTGGTCTCCAACAAGTGAGGAAGCATTCATAGAGGTTAGGGTTTCAGGGCCGCATCCACGTCTGTGCTCCCCTTCCCCCATGTCCGCGCTCACTTCTAGTTACTCATAGAGGTTGAAATGGCTATGTAGGATTGGAAAGGTTTCATAAACCTAAATTTAGCTTTCATTGGGTGAAAGGATAAGAGTACCAAAAAGTGGATGCTTTAATGTCCACCACTATTATCCATTCTTATCGGTGTTGTCCAAACTAATTACAGAGGCCTAAAACTTTTTGGGTAGTTATGTTATGCCTGTTTGAACATGCTTGTGAAAAATAAAGCATTGGTTATTGATAGAACTTACTGTGGAGCTGATTTTTTCTTCAAACCCTAACCCTCCATCATGCTTAATTAAAACAACATTTGAGTCACTTGAGAAAGAGGGGGGTTAGTGTGAAATATGTACTAACCATGAAATCCATACCCCTTGTGTGGGAATTATGTCTACATACCAATACCCTAAAGAGGGATCAAGACTAATGTATTTCTCCCACCTAGTGTGCTTTGTGCAATAATGTAATGTAGATGAAAATGCCAAATTAATAGTATTTGAGGTGGATAGGGATTAGTATGAAGATTTGAGTAGGTTTATAGCTATGTTGGGTATTTGTGTGTAAATAATAGGTAAGTTTTTCTTAATTCTTTGTTTGTATTTTTATTTTCTTTGTAAATTTGGTCACCTCTTTTGTAAATGAGCTTTGAGTGGGATTTTATAGGGAATAATTAGTCATGGGTCAGATGTATTCACGTTGGGTTGACCTAATTAAGGATAAGGATTGGATGAAAATGACCATAAGAGCTCAAAATGCAAATGGATATGACTGCCTAAAATGAAACACTTCTCTATGGGGTGCTATAGTTAAAATGGGGCACTCCTATCCTATATGCTTAGGACCTGGGGAAACAAGATTGACATGGGGAATACTATCTAGCTAAGGTGGAATGACTATTCAAAAGGTTCTAGATGACTGATAATAATAAAAAATGTGTCTAGAAGGGTCACAAAATCATGTAAAAAGGACTTGTGCATGGGATGTCACAAGCCACACTTAAACTACTAATTTGGACATTTTATATCACTATAAATTTTAATATATATGGATACATTATTTTTAATTATTGGATGATTTTAATAAATGATTTTATTTATTATATATGTTAGTGCATAATATAGTAATGTGTAACTATAGACTAAGGGTATTATCATGTAATATAATCATTGCTCTATTATTTTGGTTGAGGGTCATTACATAGGAACACATTTTGTATGCAATCAAAAATATAACATGTCTATATATAAATCATGGCTTGGAGAAGATAGATAATACCTACACTTCTAATTGGGAATACATTTATTAAGTTGGAACATGACCAATATGGGGATCCACTAGACATGATTAGGGGATCTCTTATAAAAATGCACCATGATAAGGAGGGTTTTAAAACCTCTAGTCTAACATAATCATGCAATAACCCAAATGGGGTCCTTGGTTTTGATATATCACCTAAACTAATAACAAGTTAAATAAATATAATTTAGTGCTCACCAAAGCTTGTGGCACAATATGAGGGATTAATAAGTAATCAAAACATGTATAAGAGAATCTTAATTAAGATAAGTATGAGTAATATCCTAATACATGGAATATGAAGAGTAATATTATTTGAATCCCATACTTATGCTATTTTTTATACTAAATGGAAGATCAAACTTAGAGAATACTTACCTGAATGTGAAGCCATCGAGATTCAATCTCTCCCTTAGCCAATGGGGATTCAAAAGAAGTTTTTATGGTTTTTAAGGATCACTAAGAAAGGCCAAATCATCTAAAACTTATCCATAATACTATATTCTCCAATTAGAATCCCTAAGATAAGACTCCTCAAGTATAATGGTGGAAGAGCAAATTGTAAATAAGTGTGAGAAAATAATAACTCTTGATTTTATATTGAAATAATGATGAAATGATCTTATATTTATAGGTGGATTTTACCCTAAGCCCTTCTAAAAATGTGAACTGATAGGGTCAACCTCGTGAACTTAGCATAATTTTAATCAATAATTCACTAGGTTATGAGCTAGCTCAGCCAAAGGTCAACTAGATCCTAAGTGAAAAATACCTCTAAAGTATAAAGTGTCATCCTAGTCAACCCAGTACAATTGACTAATAAAAATGACTTAAGGTGAGGAAAATAGGGATGAAAAGTGGGAAAAGAATAAAGGAGTGTGCAAAGGAGTAATATCTTAGGTAATGGGGTTTAGGAGTTGGTTGGATTGGTAATGAGTGGCAATAAGGGACAATAATCTTGTGAAGCACCAATAGTCTACCCACCCCTTTCTCGATGCACCCCTTAGGGTGTGCACTTAGAGATTGAGTCTTGATGGGTTTCTATAAGATGTAAAGCATCAATATTTGATAAAATAAAAATAAAAATATTATGTGTATACATATTCCCCACTCAAAACTCATCATATGTCACTAAGGTGTAATAGGGGATGGTGCTTCAAGAAAGAACATAAGAACACATAATGTTGAAGCTAAGAAAAATTTCAATATTTTAAAGCATAAAATAACTAAAATTGAATGACTAAAAAAGATATAACTAAAAATTAAATTTGATGCATAACTTGACTTACATTTATTGTTGGATGATTATCACTTTGTTGTTAGTCTTGATTATGTAGGGTGCATAAACTAATTTTGACAAACCCAAGAATACAAAACTAAAGAGAAAAAACAAACAAATATAGGAAAGCCGAAAAAATGGTACTATGAGGATAGGATGTACTTGGGAATTTAGAAAGTTGAGATGATAAGTACTATGTCATACCAAATTACCAAGTAAAAAATAAGAGTAAATTAGGTAAAAATCCAAGGCTACTAAAGACTAAAAAATTCAAACAAGTAATAAAGGTAAACTCACCAAGTCAAACCAAGGATACATGTCAAAAAGGATGGTAATCAAACATATATGGTAAAAGAAGTAACAAAATGGTAAAACAACATTGATGAGTGAGAAGTAACAATCCTTATCTCACTCAACAATAGAAAAATGTACATAAAAAGGGAAAATAACACTATCAAGTGAGAAGTAAGAAGCCAACCTCACTCAACAATGGAAAGAGGTACAGACTCAAGTGCCCATGTTATAAGGGTATCACAACAAATGACAAATGTCAAATGGAAGAAAAACAATTCTAGGAATGTAGTTCTATGGTGTGAATAAAGTAATTCATAATTTATCAAACATGTTATTTCACTCTAAGGATAGATAAAATTTAAATGAAGTAGTGCTAGCATGTTTTTAAGAGGTGAAGAAGAAGAAATTTAAAGAGGTAAAACATATTTGGAATCATAATTTATCTGTCAAAGGGGGAAATGAAATGGGTGGAGGGGAGACTGTAGGAAAAACCAAGGTAGAGGAACTCTTTATTAAATTCAAGACACTCAAATTAGGATTGCCAAAATAAGAGGACTATCGACTTTAAGGACTCTGAAGAACATCTCTTAGCCACATAAGTCTTAGGTAAATAAATGTAGTATATAGATCATCCCATTAAGGCTATATGCATGAAAATTAAAATGGACCTACCTTCCCAAAACATGTTCCCCATTCCTTAGGACCCCTTATAAAGCCATAAATATAATATTAAGATTGGGTACTTATGTGATAAGGTAAGTAACACCATAGATTTTTTTGAATTATACTATTCCAATCTACTGACCTAATACACCCCAATGGACCTCAGCTCTATGTGAGGCTAACTATGGAGTTTAAGCTTTCATTAGAGATAGGATATGTGATTGTAATCAAATTTTTTTGTGTGATTTTTACTTATAATATTTTTATGTTGCCTTTTGTATATCATTGCTTTTGTTTCAAATGATTTTTATTTTAAGTTTGTTGATGGATTTTTGTATTCCTCCATATAGATTTGGAAAATCAAATATGAGTTCTAAAGATGAATTTCATTTGAATACTTGGGACTTCATTTCTAAGAAAGATAACTTTAGAGAGTATGGGGTCTAAGAGTCTTGTAAATATAGGTGAAATAAAAGTTTTATCTTGAATTCAACCTTGTTTTATCCAATGTGGAGAGAAAGGAATGGAAATCAAGAGGGAGGACACATGAAACAATTTAAATTACTTCAAATCACAAAAAATGTGATAAAAGGGGGAAAAGGGATAAAATGATATAAAAGTGTGATTCATTATCATAATAATGAGGGAAATTGAGAAAAACATGCTAACATATATTGTTATGCAAATATCATCTACCAAAATAAGTGAAAGCTAAAATTGAGAACAAGGAAAAAAACACATTTTAGAAAAGGAATAACATAAATGTAATTTTATGATAAAGGCTAGGTCCTATCTATGGTTTTACATTTTAACTAATAAAAGAGAAACCCATGAAGATACCAAAAATCATGTGAAAAATAAATGAGAAAAATAAGGAGATGGTATTTTTTTAAGAGGTCCAAGTCCTATCCATAGCCTTACACTACAACTCACAAAAGATAAATTCAAGGGATTCTAGAATGTGAAAATATTAAAGATAAAGAAGACTCTGGTACATCATGATGAAGACTAGGTCATATCCATGGGTTTACAATGTAACTCATGAGAGAAAGGGGAAATCAAAGACCAAAAAAGGACTAAAGGTTTGTTAAAAGAGAGAATTGTTGTAGAGGGAGAGACCTATGTGAGTTACCTACAACAAGTGTTAGATGTAGTAAAAAATTCAAATGTTCAGGCAAAATAATTTTTAATTAATTTTGCATTTGTGGGTTCTTTGAAAAAATGGCCTTCATTGGTTTAAAAGTGGTATGTACTTGGACCTAGAATATCTTTGACTAAATAGGGTCCTAACCATTTTTGGGCATATTTACCTTCTTTATCATGGGTGTAGTATAATTTAAGGACAAAATCACCAAAAATAAATGTGAAAATTTTAACATGTTTGTTATGTTGTAAAGCAAAAATATGACATTCATTAAGGAGATCAAGAGTATGAATGTGAGCTTCACTCAGTTATGTATTGGGTATGATACCATGAAGAGTTATGTGAAAAGAGAGAAGCTTAACTTTTAAGGTAAGAACTAACTCAAAACCATAGACTAGAGAGAATGACATTACCCTAATGGTAGTTTGTATGTTAGTTTGATAGGCCCAAAGAGTATGGTAAAGATGAAGATGCCAATCCATGTAAGTTTCATGAATTATCTTTTGGAGTATTTTATTAGTGACCTCAGCTTGACCATTGCATTGTAGATGATAACATGTAGAAATTTTTTGATTGATCTTGAATTTAACATAAATCTATTTAACATGGTTATTATTTAAGCTACCACCATTATCAGAAATGATGGTATGTAGAACACCAAAGCAATAAATGATTTGATTAAGAATAAATTTAGAAATGGTAAGACTGGTGACATTAACAAGTGGCATGGCTTCAACCCATTTGGTGAAATATGTGGTAGTGGTGATGATAAATACATGCCCATCCTAGGAGTGAGGTGATTTTACAATGAGATTGAATCCCCATATGGTAAATTGCCAAAGAGATTTCATAGTTTGAATATTGACTAGAGGTGAATGAATTAGATCATCATGAAGTTTTCAAGGAGTACACTTTTTAGTGAATTCAATTGCATCCTTTTCAAGAGTAGGCCAAAATTAACCCATAAATAGACCTTTTTAGGATGTATCATGTTTTTTATATTATCCACCATAAATGCTCTCATGTGCTTATTCAAGAAGAGGACAAACCTTATCTTACATAACACAATAAAGAAGGGTACCTTTAGCATTATGATAATAAATGATGTTATGTCAAAATACATACTTGAAGGATTCTTTATGAATACATGTACTTTCATGAATGTCAAAGTTATAAGGATAATTTTTATGTTAAACTAATTGAATAATGTCTTTATACCATGGGCTTTGTTAAATGGTAAAAGCCTCAATTTAGAATATAAGTAAATTTGGTGGTTGAGTTGAAGAATTTTTTTTTCTTACTTGTATAAGAAAAGTAGGATCAGAAAGAACTTGGTGTGGATAAAATAGAGATGTTAAAGAGGTGAAAGAATAAATAATGTAATTTTGATTTTTAGGAATAGGCTCAATAGTGAAAGAGATGAAATCCTTAGAGAGAGTGGTAGTAATTTGATGATAAATAAAGACATTTTCACTTTTGCATGGATAATCACCATTAAATTGGTAGAAAATAAGTTGAAAGTCACATAAATCATGCAAATATTAAATTTTTAAATCAAAATCATCTCTCATACCTAAGATTAGATATTTGTACTCGACCATATTACTGGTAACATCAAATGTGAAGTAAAATGCTAAAAGAATGATTTTTCCAAGAGGACTTGTGAGAATACAGCCTACCCCAACTCCTTTAAGTCATTTAATAAAATCAAAGTAAATGGTAAAATTATCCTCATACAAGTTTAAATTAATTTTAGGAATATCCTTGATGACTACTTTAGGTTTAGTAGTATTTGAGGGAATAGAGGATTCATCAAGATTGATTTATTTAAGGTCAACGGTAAAGTTATGAAAATAATATTTAAGAGAAATAGTTTGATTAAGACATTAAATATAGAGTATATTATCATTGTGAAGACTATATTGAAGGGGAGAAGTAGCTAGTATAGGAACTATGACAAGTTTATCAACTATGACTTTCCCTTTAACAAATTTTTGAGTGATGATGCGGAGATCAAATTCCATAAGGAAGACCATCCATTTTCTAATTCTATTTCTAGGAAGAAACGCTATGGATTAGAAATGATGAATGGGGTTAGAATGAATGATGGCATAAGTATTCTGATAAAGCATGTAATGGTGAATATTTTTAGCTACAAAATAAATGATAAGGAAATCACATTAAATTTTGGTATAATCTATTCATTAATCAATAAGGCCTTGAATAATTTAGTAGATAAAATACTCTCTTATGGTGTCTATATACACATAATATTATTAAATTTTTATCAAATATTGATGCTTTACATCTTGTAAAAACCTATCAAGACTCAATCTCTCTGAGTGCACTCCCTAAAGGGTACATTGGGAAAGGGGTGGGTAGACCTTTGGTTCTTCACAAGATTGTTGTCCCTTATTGCCACATTATTACCAATCCAACCAGCTCTTAAAACCATTCTCTAAGTTATTACTCCTCTCTTACACACTCTTCCAGTCTTTTTCCTCTTTCCATCCTTATTTTCTTTCTTTAATTCCCTTTTGGATTGTCAGCTATATTAGGTCAACCATGGTTGACCTTGTATAGTTTAGGGGTATTTTTCACTTTTTGGGTTTGTTATCCTTTTAGTCAACCTAACCTAAACCTAGTGAATTATACCTAAAAACATATAGTGTTGACCATGTCTGACCCTATAAAACCAATATTTCCAAAAGGATATAGGGCAAGATCTCCATATAAATACAAGATCATTTCTTCATTATTTCAAACATGTAATCAAGATTTATTATTCAATCATGCTTTTTCACACTTTGCTCTTCCACCATTCTACTTGAGGAGTCCTAGCCTAGGGATTTTACTTGGAGAAGCTAGTCTTGTGGATAATTCTTGGATGTTTTGGCATTTCTTAGTGATCCTTATAAATTACAACAATCTCTTGTGAATCCCCTTGGGTCAAGGGAGAGATTGAGTCTCAATGGGTTCAAATTTAGGTAAGTATATTCTAACTTTGTTCTCCTCTCTTTAGTAGATAAAATTAGCATAATTTTTGGCTCAAGTAATATTAATCTTCATATTCCATGTATTTGGGTCTTGCTCATACTTATCTTAATTTAAATTCTCTTATACATGTTTTGATTTATTTACTAACCCCTTTTATTGTGCCACAAGTTTTGGTGTGCACTAGATTAGATTTACTTTTTTGTTTATTAACATAGGTGAAATATTAAACTTTAAGAATATTTTTGGGTTGTTGCATGATTATGTTAGACTATAGGATTTGGAACCCTACCTCACATGGTGTATTGTGACAAGTGATCCCATAATTAGGTCTAGCAGATCTCTATATTGGTCATGCTCCCACTTAACAAATGTATCTCCAATCATTAGTGTAGGTATGCTCTATCTTCTCTGAGCTAGGACTGATTTATAGAAAAGATGCATTTCTAATTGCATACAATATATTCATATTGGGAAATCATTCACCCAAATGATATGGGTGAAAAAGTAGTATATACAATTAAAGGATGACCATTAGAAGGAGGACAAAGTGTAGGTAGGTGAAGTAATGACTCTTTAATGTTATCAAAGGCTTTTTGGCATAGGTCCATCCATTATAAATCAATACCTTTCTTGAGAAGATAATTGATAGAGTGAATGTGATAAGCCATGTTAGAGACAAATCATCTAATTTCCCCGTGTTTTCTTAAGTATGAATGTCAAGAATAGAATGAGGAATGGGTATGTTGATGATAACACTAATCTTAGTGAGGTCAACATTGATACCATATAGAGAGACTAGGAATCTTAAAAAATTTGTAGATGTGACACCAAAGACAATTTGTAAGGATTGAATCTAACCCAATATTTAAGGATGTGATCAAAGATGATAGTAATATCTAATAGATGAGTCATACAACTTATGGGTTTAACAATGAGATCATCCACATAGGTTTCAACAATTTTATGGATAAGATTATGAAAGATGTAATTCATTGGTAAGTGTCTCTAGTATTTTTGAGTCTGAAGGGAATTTTGACATAGAAATAGGTGCCCCATTCCATGGTGAAAGTATTCTTATGTTGGTTCGCGAGGGAAATGTGAATCTAATTATATCTCTAGAATTCATCCATAAGATATAACATCTCATAACCATATATAGAATTGATGATGGCATCTATTGAAGCTGAAGGTAAGTTATCCTTGGGACAACCAAGGTTAATACTATGGAAATAAATACAAATTCACATGACCATAGTGACCTTTTTTTGAATGAGTATAATGATATAAACGTACTCAAAATAGTCCACTAGTTTGATAAATTTAGCATTGAGTAATTTGATGATTTCTTTGTGACATAAAGTGGAAACCTCAAGTGGAAATTTCCTTTACTTTTGGCATACTATTTTTATCACAATTAATAATGATATTATGTAACATAAAGCTACTTTCAATATTAGGCATGGCCTCATAAGACCAAGCAAAAACCTCACAATACTTATTAAATAATAGGCTAAAATTATCATGTTTGGTAGGTGAAAGCTCATGAGAGATAGTAATTGGTTGAGGACAAGATCGAGTACCATATTCAATGTGATTAGTTTCTTAGATAAGTATGGAATTTCCATATTGAAAATTATATAGTGTATTAGGTAAATAAGATATTGGATTAGATTTGAGGTTAATGCTAGCAATGATGTTGTTAAAACAAGGGGTTTTAGTTTAAAAATTCCCATGTTTATGATGTTGTTGAGGAAGTTAAGGTTCTTAGGCATGAAGTATTTCAATAATAGATTCATCACTAGGTAAGGTAGGAAGAGGACCATAATAATCAACATATACTATGAGATATAGAATATGATTACCATTGTAATCATACTTAGAATGTATCTGATAGACATTAGTTGTCTTGGAATCAAGTGTAATCTTGAGACTAGGAGAGGTAGATTGGTTAGAAGGGATTGGAGTTTCATTGGTTTTGATGATAGGAGGAGGATCAAATGTAATGATTATATCTATAGGTGGTAAAAGAGATGCAGAAATTTTTGGAGATTCAAAAGGTATAATTTTCTCTACCACCCAAGGGTTATCAAAAAGAGAAAAATTGGTAGGAGGCACATGAACTTTAGGATCAAAGTCATGATCTATATAAATGGTATGAAAATCATGATTAAAATTATGAATTTGAGCTAAGGTTTTCTGATAATGCTAAACATCTAAGTCTTAAGATTGAGCTTGGAACTTTATGTAATTATCATCATATGTTGGATAAATTATACATGATAAAGATTTAGGAGGATTTTCAGAAGGTGAAATCCCTATATTACTTAATGTACAAGGAGACATGATGAGAGGATCTTGAAATAATTCATCCACTCCAAAATCATTAAAAGTGAAGGCATATTCTATTAAAGAAGGATCTTGAGCATTTCATAGAGGGGGAAAACTGGTAATCTCATCAATAAGAGGAATAGTATGGTATCTTGGTAATAGAGAAGAAGGAATCCACTATGAAATGTAGGTAGGTATTTTGGTAGTATTACAATTATGTTGCAAATAATTAGGTTTATCATCATTGAAATTTGTAAGAGTAACTTGTAAATCAAGATTCATGTTGATGAATTTGGATAAAGGAGAACTATTGATCTTAGGAATTGTAAGAATATGATATTGGGATTTTGGATTAGGAAGATAAATACTCCATGGGTTTGGATCAGACTCCTGCTTGTATCATTTTTCATTATATAGGAATTTAATGCATTGGCTATCAGAAGAACAAATGGCCCTCATTTAATGAGTTAATGAGTGACCAAGGAGTATTTTATAAGATAAGGGTAAATCAAGGACCATAAGCTTAGTATAAATTATTTTAGGTCTAATGGTTAATGGAAGCCAAATACAACCAAGTGGATTTTTATTTATCTTATCAAAACCATGAAAAGTAATATGAGTTTTCTTAAGATGATAGTTGTTATAACCAAGTTATTGGATGAGCCAAAATATGTCACATTAATACCAAATCCCTCATCAACTAGAACTTTATGGATAAGAGTGGTATTAATGGCTATTTTAATGAAAAGTAGTTGATCATCAACATGAAAAATAATTTCATCATTGATCATGTCCTCTTTAATAAATTTAATGAAAGGCTTGGAAGAAAGACACATAGTTTCAATGGTATTAATGTTGGTTATTCTTCATCTGTAGAAGATGGATATTCAATTTCTTGAAAGTGTTGCATAAGGAAATTATGATGATAGGGAGAAGTATAAACCAAATCCATAAGTGGAATATTACAAAGAATAGAGTTGAGTTCTTCAAGAAAATTTCAATGAGATTTAGAAGAACCAACATGATCTTTAGGAGGTAGAGTAGAATTTTATGTTATATATGTGGTTGGAGGCATTGGAAGGAGGAGGTGGTTCCTCATGAGCTTCTAAAGCTATATTAGTAGCTTTAATAAGTTTTAATTTAAATATGGCTTATTAGGTTTGGTAATAGGATATCTGTGAGTGGGTTTACAATGATAATTAACCTTAGTAGTGTTAACTTATTAATAATTTCTATAATATTGAGCATAATCAGCATTAATGTCATAAACATCCTTGGTATTTACTTGATTATTGGTTGTAGAAAAAAAAAATTATTATTTGAGGTAGAAGCTTTGGAAAACTATCATTTTTGAAAAGTAGTGGTGTAATATTGATGATGAAGGTTGATCATGGCTTCATGACTAAATGAATCACCAAGCATATAGGAGACAAAAAAATTAGTGAGCTCTCTATAATATTTATGGGAATGATAAATGTCATCATGGAACCTAAAAAATAGATTAGGGTCATACCACTTGGGGGGATTATTAGGATAAATGAAAGGTTTAAAGGGTGGTAAGATTTGTTTCATTTTCTACATAGAAAGAGGTGTGTGAGATGATGAATAGATGCCAGCTTTGGTAGCTTCTAGTTTAGTTTGTAGAGTATTACTAGTGATAACATTGGTAGATGTTTGAAAAGATCCTTTTATAAGTTTATGATTAGGTTAAAATTTATTCATGAAAAAGTCTTGACATTTAGATTTGTCAAGAGCTTCATTAAGTGTTTGTGGAGCAAAGGTTTGAACCTTGTATTAGAGAGGAGTCAAATTAGTGGTAAAGAGTTTTAACAAGTTATCATCAATCATGTTATGGTCATCTTTTTGAGCTAATGATTTTCATATTTTAATAAAGTAATGAGATGTTTCAAAGGGAGATTGCTTAGAATTGATGAAATGGATAAGATAATGCTTGGGAATATCATTGTCTTGAAACTCTTTAGCTAGTATATTAACCAAATCTTCAATTTTCCAAATTGAATGTTGGGGTAATTTTTGATACATCACTAGTGAAGGTTTTGACTAAGAGTTTAATTGTGGTGAAGGTATTAGTTTGGATCCACTCTTTTTAAATATTTCCAAAGGCTTTAATAAATGATTTAGGGTATTTAATCCCATCATATTTGATAGTTGGAGATATGTTACCAATATCAATGAACACAATGAAGGGAAATAAAGGCTCATTTTGAATGGTTTGAAGACTATTGTTATTCATTATGGGTTGAGGAATAAAATTGCTTGAGGCATCTCTAAGAGGTGGAGGAATGTAATTCAGACTAGCTTGAGGATGGATAGTTGGAGGTTGTGTCGGCCAAAATTAGCCCACATACAAAATTTTATCTAGATCTGGATTGAGATGTTGACTAAAATTCCTATTGAGGGAGAGATCCAATGATAGAATGAAAAAACATACTAGTTTGGTTACACATTTCATAAGTGTACTTGGGAAATCAAACCAAGTTGATGAATTGCATAAAGATCATGTATTTTTTTCCATGAAAATCCTTTTCAAGTTTCATATCTTGATGTGTTTTATATCTCAACATAAAATATTTTAAAAATGATCCAAAATGAGATGTGCATAGACATAAAAATTAAGCCACAATAAATAGCCATTTGAATTTAAAAAACCCCAAAATATCATGAGGTTAAATGTGGGGCTAAAAAGTGTCTAAATATTGGAAGCTTGTGTCAAGATCTAATGGCATATAGGTGATTAACAAATTCATTAGGTCCAGATACATTAATAGAGCATGTTATATTGTGCAATTAAAAATCTTTAGCATGCACAAGAGTAAAGAGTTAAAAAGTGCCTAGAAGAAGATCAATGGTCAACATTTGATCAAATCAAAGATCCAAAGATGAGTATAAATCTAATGATGTTAGTGGGTCTAGATAGATTAATAGAGTGCGTTAATCATATAAATGAATATGTACAACATGTATCAAGTCAAAATTTTAGAATATCTTAAGATCAAGAAAATGGAGGATAAGTGTCATGATCATAGTGACTTAACAGATCAATAATGTACATTTGATCAAGAAAAAGTAGATTAATGTCATGTATTTAATCAGACCAAAGAGATCGATAGTGCATATGAGGTCAATGGGTAAATGAGATTAGAATAAATATGAGTTTGAAATGTGTCACAAGTGCAAGACCTTAAGGATAAATCAAGATCTGGTAAGTGTCAAAATAAAGTAGCCCATATTAAGATCAGTGGCCAACATTAAAATTTGAAACCAAGAGACTTCAAATGGAGGCTGAATATGGTTTTATGTCAAATTGAGAACAATGTTTTGAAAAATTATATTTCCATTAGAGATTAATTGAATACTATCAATTAGACACAGCCATATAATCAAGATTGCTAATAATGAGGCTCTATTACCATTAAATCTTAGATGCATGATACATTTGTTTAAACCTAATATAGTCTAAAATAAAGCTATGAGATCTATAGATCTTCATTGATATTATAGCTATATGAAAACTAATAAATGGATTGGTTTTCAATCTATAGTTAACTTAGGTTCAGGTTTTGAGTAGGAACAGATATAAATGAGATATAAAAGAGTGTCTTATCTTCAAAAATAGTCATATACTTGACAAGTAGGTACTTGTATCTACTTAAAATAGATATAGTCATGGATTAGTTACGCCCAAGGATATTAATATTTTTTCCTTATAATGAAGCCAATTAAAAGGTGGCACAAAAGTTCAAGGAGTAGTTTTAGGGATTAAAAAGTGTAGGTAGAGCATTAAAATATTTTTTAAAGCATTTAAAGATTTTCATTTTTTGATAAGATCATGACTCATCATCTTCAAAAGAGATTTTTTTTCTAGTGTATTTATCAACAAATGAGAAGATCTTGAAGACTATTAGAGCAAATGAAGGTTAGCTTATTGATGAAGGATTAGTCATGATTATATCAAAGATGTATTAAAATTTGATAAATGTGGTGGCATCTCATTGATTGATTTTTTGAAACATGTTCTTCCTCTCTTTCTTTCCCTTTCTCTACATTTCCCATTTGTAAGCTCTCTTTCATATTTTAGATTCCCATAAGGATTCTTTGATTTTGAAGAGCATGGGAATATTTGAGATAATGCAAGATATGCTCATCTTGATAAGGCTAAACCCTATAAATAGTTTTTAAGAACTACCTCTTGATGCAATAAAATACTTTCTTTACCTATCTCTTTCCTTGGATCAATGTTTAGTGAGTTGTTCATGATAGCCTTGTGAAGGATATTTTTCCATATCCATTGTCCTCCTTCCTTATCTCTTATAAGTTTTGTTTAAATATATTTATAGGTTTGGATTAGTGGTTTGCCTAAACCTAGCCCATAAAACACCTATGTAGTGAGCTAGATTATGAGGTTATGTGAGCTAGAATTATCTTTTATAGATCTAGTGTGGGTTCAAGCTTATGGGAGTCTTATGTTTTTATTTGGTGCATCATATGGTTAATTTTATTAGGATCCCTTTCTCCATTTATAACCCTTTTCTTTGTAGTATAATTAGCTAAGGTTATCCATCAGGAGGAAGTCAACCTTCTCTAGAGGTTCAACCCCACCATAAGATACCCGCAACCTAGGGTTGTCCTCATATTATGACTAGGAGTGGAGGAGTTTGAAGAAATCCTCCACAAGGGTGAAATATCATGCCACAACATTTTTTGGAACACCTAATGGGACCAAGATCTAAAATATTAGAAATATTGTTGGTGTGTCTTTCCTATAATCAAATTTTAAATTAAGCAAGTTAGCACCAATGGTGACTCTGAATCAAATCTTCTAGTTGTAATCAACCCAAGTATGTCTCATTGAAGATATTAATTAGTTTTTATATCTCATT
Organism: Torreya grandis; assembly: GCA_037957365.1. Lineage (NCBI taxonomy): Eukaryota > Viridiplantae > Streptophyta > Pinopsida > Cupressales > Taxaceae > Torreya > Torreya grandis. Next base: position 1,187,987 of record JARHVA010003468.1, on the reverse strand, counting down.
TGACATATGAGGTTGATATGAAAAGCTATGGTGAATACCTCTAACATGAACCTCCTTATCAACCTTATTATGACCCATGTTATGATCCTTGATAGTCATATCAAAATTACCATTAATCTTATGAACCATGGCATCCATATGGTCATCCATTTCCCTCCCCATACAGACATCATGTTTTAGACAACCCTATGAGGAATGTTATAAATATGCCTATCAACAAATGCCTTCCTACTAATTTTAGTGTGACCCTTACCAACCATATCAAGATGCCTATCAACCTCTAGAGGACCCTCATGAGTCTTTTCATGATGAATCTAATAATCCCATTTATTTCAAATAAAGATACTAAAAGATAAAGTGTGAATTCTTACAAGCTAATATACAACAAAATAAAGCTAGTCTTGATCCCCATCATTACCCTCCCCCTCCTTAATTATTTACATCTTATATCTAGTCCTTATAAACATCCATAACATAGTCACTATTCAATGAAGATAGTATGAGAACATTGGATGATGAGTATGATGTGTTCCCTGATCATCTCATGAAATGGTTAAGATGTGCTACCCAAAATTAAATGTAGAGGTTGGATATGTTTGAAGGGATAGAAAGAAACCAATGGGAGATAGAATAGAAAATGGACCTATAAAATAAGTTACTTCAATAATTAATAGATAGGATAAAGTTTGGGAAATCAAAAAGCCTAAAAGTGAGTATGTTGTTGTTGAAGAACCTCAAGGAGACTATTGACAAGGTGAAACTTTGGCTCATGTAGGTGTTCTTCCTTCTAATCATCCCAAGAAATCTCATATCCATGAGTATATCATAAACCTTTCTTCCAACCCTTTATTGATAAATATCCCATTTTTAGGGAAGAAAATGAAGAGGAAAGAGCTCAATCTATAGCTGATCAAGAAGATGTTCCTTCCATTGGCCAACTTAATTTACTTTCCCTATAGGAGTTTCTTCAAGAGTCAACCATTCTCAAGGTTTCAAGTTAAAATAAGGTTCTCTCCATTCCCAAAACCATACATAATAACTCATACTCCATCTCCAACTCATCATCCCCCCATCAGATCTCATACTTTACCTCAAATCCATCAACCTTCCACCTTGCCCTTTCTTGAAAAAGAACCCATCTTGGGGGAAACAACTAAAGAGGAAAAATATCAAGTCATATCTGATCAAGAAGATGCCATGAGTGTATATGAGGAATAAGTCACCATAGGTACTCCCCTTGGTGAATAAAAGAGTAGCTAAACCTTCTCTAATGGAGATAAACATATTGAAGATTATTTTGTAGTTGTCCATGAGGAATGTGGCCAAGACATGAAAAGAGAGGAATTAGAAGAAGACTTCATAACTGGTCATGTAGTTATGGATGACCATCTCAATCATGAGATGGAGTATATTATTAATGATGAAGGAGAGAAATTTTAAGTCATTCCTAAAAAAAATTTATTCCTATAAGAATATCTTGAAAGCAAGGTGGAATTTGTTCTTGAAGATGACTCAATACCTTAGCCTGATTTTGAACCACTCTTAGATGATTGGTAGCAATAAATAGAGCTATTTCAAGAGATTGAAGATATTTTCCAAGATGAAGGTAAATTACTTGAGAAGGTAGGGAAATATTTTTCCATGGAGTATAATGACCAAGATTGGGTGGACTATGCAGAGCTCCTAGATGAGCTTGAGGAACTTGTAGCTATTAAGATACCTAATCTTATTAGGAGCACCGTGGAAACTAAGGAGGTATGCCTTATTGAAGTAATACTAATTATTTTAGTTAAATAATCCTTTGGGAAATATGAGTCTATTTAGATGTAAGAAGAGTATATTTCCATAGCTAACCTAGTTAGATATGCTTTATTTTCATTGAGTATCATGATAAATAAGTTGGCAAACACCATGAGGAAGATGGAAGTATCAATTCTAAAGGTTAAATGGCCATATGACTCATTCAATACCTCATTCCATGATGCAATAAGTTTTTCAAACTTCCCCTTTAATCTAGGAATAAGTGTTTTATTTAGGTTAGTTTGTGATTAGGTTAGTTAGTTTCCCTTCTATTATGTGTTTCCCTTCAATAAATGGCTTCAGAATAGTTATTATTTTGTTTCCTTTTGGTCAAAGCTATTTTAAAAGGAAGTTTTAGAAAGGGTAAACCTTGTATGATTCCATGTCATTTGGGAGATAGAGAATTATGACCCTATATTCCCAATGGATTAGATAAGGAAAATGGTTTAGATTAGATAAGGCATGCTTCCTAGTTGAGTTGCCAAAGATGTTGGCCAAAATTAGGCCACATACAAAAAATTTCCTAGATATATAATGAGACATTGAGCAAAGTTCATGTTGATGGAGTGATACAATGGTCTAAGGATAAAATAGACTAGGTTAGTTGTGCATTTCATAAGTGCACTTGGGAAATCAAACCAAGTTGAAGAATTGCATAGAGATCATGTATTTTGTTCCATGAACATCATATACAACTATCATATCTTGATGTTTTTTTTATATCAGTATACAAGAATTTAAAAATGATCCATTATAATGAGACATGTGTGGAGATGTTAAAATTAAGCCATAATAAATAGTCATTTGAATTTAAAAAATTGTAAAAGATCATGAGGTTAAACATGGGGCTGACAAGTGTCTGAATCTCAAAATATTGAGTTAAAATCTAAAAACACGTGAGAAATTAATGAATTTAGTGGGTCTAGATAGATTAATAGAGCATCTTAAATTATGCAATCAAAAATAGAATACATGCACAAGGTCAATGAGTTAAAAAGTGCCTAGAATAATTTCAACAGTTGGCGTTTGATCAAATCAAAGATCTAATGGTGAGTGGTAACCTGGTAATGTCATTAGGTCTAGATAGATCAGTGAAGCATGTTGAATAATGTAATTGAATATCTTTGCATGTATCAAGTCAAAAATTTAGAGGATCTTGAGATCAAGGGAAGGGATAACAAGTGTCATGATAATAGTGACTTAGTAGATCAATAGTGCATATTTGATCAAGCAAAAGGAGATCAATGGCATGTGTTTAATCAAACTAAGGAGATTGATGGTATGCATGAGGTCAAGGGGTTAATGAGATAAGATTAAATGTTAGGTTGACACATGTCACAAATGTAGGAGTATATGAAACAAATAATAGGGTCCATATGATAAATGAAGAGCTAAAAGTGTCACAATTAAATATCCCAGATTAAGATTAGTGGCTAATATTAAAAGTCCAAGTTAGGAGACTTTCAATAGAGGTAAAATATGGTTTAGGTCAAACCCAGAGAAATGTTTCAAAACACTATATTGCCATTATATATTAGTCAAATACCATTAAGTAGACACAACCATACAATTAAGATTTCTAATAATGAGCCTCTATTTTCATTAAAGCTTAGAGGAAGGATATGTTTGTTTAAACCTTGTATAGACTATAAAAAAACTATATGATCTATGGATATTCATTGATATTATAAATATATGAAAAATAATAAATGAATTGGCTTTCAATCTATAGTAAACCTAAGTTTAGGTTTAGAGTAGGAGCATATATAAACAATATATAGAAGATTGTATTATCTTCCAAAATAGTCATATCCTTGACAAGAAGGTACTTGAAGTCACTTAAAATAGATAAATTCATGGATTTTTTAGGCCCAAGGATATGATTATTTTGTCCCTATAATGAAGCCAAGTGGAAGGTGGCATAGAAGTTCAAGGAGTATTTTTGGAGATTAGAAAGTCCAGGTGGAACATTAAAATCTTTTTCAAAGCCTTTAAAGATTTTCCTTTTTTGATAAGATCATGAATCATAATCTTCAAAATAGATTATTTTTTCTAGTGTATTTATGAACCAATGAGAAGAGCTTAAAGATTATTAGAGAAAATAAATGTTACCTTTTTTTATGAAGGATTCATTTTGATTAGATAAAATATGGTTCAAACTTCAAGAAATGTGGTGGTAGATCATTGATTGATTTTTTGTTGCATGATCTTCCTCTCTTTCTTTCCCTTTCTCCATATTTCCCATTTGTAAACTCTCTCTCTCTCTCTCTCTCTCATATTTTGGATTCCCACAAGGACTCTTTGATTTTTAAGATTAGGGGAATTTTTGAGATATTGAAAGATATGATCATATTGATAAGACTAAACCCTATTAATAATTTTTATTAACTACCTCTTGATGAAATAAAATAATTTCTTTACCTATCTCTTGCCTTGGATTAGTGTTTAATGAGTTGTGCATTATGGCCATGTGAAGGAGATTATTCCATATCCATTTTCCTCCTTCCTTGCTTCTTCTAAGGTGTTTTCAAGTCTTTTTTAGGTATTTATTAGTGTCATACTTGAGCCTAATCCATGAAACACCTATGCACTGAGATATATTGTGAGGTTGTGTAATCTAGCATTGTCTTCTATAGATCTAGTGTGGGTTCAAGATTATGGGAGTATTCCATTTTTATTTGGTGCATCACTTGGTAAAATTTCTTAGGAGACATTTCCCCCTTTATAACCCTTTTCACTATAGTAGAATTAGTTTAGGTGACCCATCAAGATGAATCCCACATTCTCTAAAGGTTTAACCCCACCATAAGATGCCCACATCTTGGGGTTGTTCCCATATTGTGACTAGGAGTGGATTATCCAAAATAACTCTTCCACAAGGGTAAAATCTCACACCAAAATAGGTTGATTATCCATATTAATAAAATTATGTTGAATGTTTAGCATTTGGTTGGTGTTGGAGTTTTGCATTATGTTTATTTGTTAAATAACTTAGACAAGAAGTTGATTTGTATTAGGAAGTGGGTTGGTGTTGGTACGATCACTCCTTAAATTGGTATTAATGGGAGGGTTGTTATAATATGGATTATGAGTGGTATTATTGATTAAAATTATGTCAATTTATCCCACATTAGTTTAAATATTTTGAAGGTGAGATGTATCTTGGTATGTATAGAAAGGATTAGATCCATCAACTTCATCTTGAGGTGTGATTTTCACCATGTTATAGGTCATAGATGAAGAATGGGAAGAGGTGTCCCAAGAGTTATGGTGATCTTGGGAATAAAAGAGAGGGATAAATTAAAATCCCATATATTATCTAAATATATTCAATCTATCCAAGAATATTATGATAGGAGACTTCATTATGACTAGAACAAAATGAATAAAATACTAACAAGGAAAGATAGTGAACTAGATCAACAAATATGAAAGGAAAAAAATATATGGTTGATAGGGTCAACTTAACATAGAAAATAGGGATAAAAAATAGTATAGGGTCGACTAGGTCAACCTAGCACAACAAACAGAGGCTAAAAAAGTGTATAGGGTCGACCAGGTTGACCAAGTATAATAGACATGGAAAATGAGATAGCCTATAATAGACTATGTCAAATAAAATGATTGTGCACTGAGATAAGAATAATTTTAAGTAAATATCAATAAATGAAGGGAAACAAACCATTAATTAGATCAATGAATATGATCCAATTGAAGCACATAACACAAAACCTTGCACCAATGCTAGCTAATGCAATTTTTTTCAATATAAAATATAATTGAGTAAAGAGAAAATAATCAACTTGAAAAGTAAAAGATAACTAGATGGTCAACCTAAATGTTATTTATATTATTATAATATAGTTTTAAATGTTATGGGAAGTTGGCTATAAGCGAGGAACTAGAAATAAATATAAGGATAGTTTGAAGATGTTTGGGCTGAAAGGGATATATATTAGCAATGCTACAGGCTTGCTATTTGGGCCTACCCCCTCACTTCACACACTATAGAAATAAGGGTGTCAGGTGCTTAGCCAAAACATACCATTAACCATTTGTTTATACTTGGCTAGAAAAACTAAGTTGGCTTCCCCTTTGGTTATGAAATCCAAGTAGGTTAGCCTTGGGTAGATAATTGTTAAAGTGTTTATTAAGATTTTGTGATTTGGTCATGTGTGCATAAAATAGAAAATAGTGATAGTAAATGGTAAATTAAAAACCACATAATTAGACTATGTGGTCTATTCTAATCATGCAAGAAATAACAAATGGAAGTGTGAACTAATCACTAGCATATAAAAGTTAATTCTAACTTTAAAACATGGTATAATGTTGATGTAGTCAATAGTGTATGCATAAAATACATAATAGAGTTGGAAGTTTTGCCTATATACTATGCAATAAAATGTCTACAAATGAATAGGGTTGACAAAGTCAACCTATTTATCTAGATAACACACAAAATATAGAATTGGGTCAATAGGGTCAATCCAGTTGACCATACAAGGGTAGTTTTAAAGACTACAAACTATTAAAGGGAAGATTGTAAGAAAAGATAAAGGATATAAATTAACCTTGGTTAGTTTTAAGATACGAATAAATGAGATTACTATCAAATAACCTTGATAAATTCTTGTAAATTTTGCTAATAGGTTTGATTGGGTCAACCAAGCTTTGTAGAAGTTTGTTGCTGAGTGACTAAAATGTACAGGGTCAACCTAGTAGTCTAGAATCGATGCGTAAAATTTTGAAAAATATTAATGGGTTGATCCAATATCCTATACCTAAAAAATAACATGCACAAAAAGAATAGATTTGTATGGATGTGACTGTGTGTTAAACCTGTGCATAAAATTTAGAATTGTGTTGATATAGTTAACCTAGTACGAAAAATATATGATAAAAATAATGAAAAATAAGTGAAAAAATATTGCAAGGGTTAGTTCATGTCAGGTTCACCATAATGTATCTAGTCAAAAATACATGTCTATAAATCAAACTTGGCTTAGAGAAAATAGATAATACCTACACTTTTGATTGGGAATATATTTGGAAAGAAAGAACATGACCAATATGGAGATCCACTAGAACCAATTAGGGGATATCTTACAAGAACATAACATACTAAGGAAGGTTTCAAATCTTCTAGTCTATCAAAATCACAAAATAACCTTAAGGTGGTCCTAGGTTTTGATATTTCACCTAAACTAATGATAAGTAAAATAAATCTAATCTAGTGCTCACCAAAGCTTGTGGCATAATAGAAGGTGTTAGTAAAAAAAAAACATGTATAAGAGAATCTAGTTTAGGCTAAGTATGACTAAGACCCTAATACATGGAATATGAAAAGTAATATTATTCAAATCAAATACTTATACTATTTTTATCTACTAAAGAGAGGAGAAAAGTTAGACTATACTTACCTAAATGTGAACTCATCGAGATGAAATATCTCCCTTGGCTAATGGGGATTCATAAGAGGTTGTTATGGTTTGTAAGGATCACTAAGAAAAGTGAAATAATCGAAGACTTATCTACAAGATTATATTCTATAAGTATAAACCCTAAACTAAGACTCCTCAAGTAGAATGGTGGAAGAGCAGATTATAAATAAGTGTGAAAAAATCATAACTCTTGATTGTATATTGAAGTAATGACAAAATGATCTTGTATTTATAGGAGATTTGAACCTAATCCCCTCTAAAAATTTCATTTAATAGGTTTGACCCAGTCGACCTAGCATAACTTTTGTCAATAATTCACTAGGTTATGAGTTAGGTTGGCCAAAGGTCAACTAGCTCCTAAGTGAAAAATACACCAAAATTATACAGGGTCAACCTAGTTGACCTAGTAAAGCCAACTAACAAAAGGGACTCAAGGTGAGGTAAAGAGGGATGGAAATTGGGAAGAGAATGGAGGAGATTGAAAATAAGGAGTAATATCTTAGGGAATGGCTTTTATGAGTTGGTTGGATTAGCAATGAGTGGTAATAAGGGACAACTACCTTACAAAGCACTAATGGTCTTCCCACCCCTTTCTTGATGCACCCCTTAGGGCATGCACTTAGACAAATTGAGTCTCGACTGGTTCCTACAAGATGTAAAGAATCAATATTTGATAAAATTTGAAAATATTATGTGTATACACATTGGTCATCAACTAGTTTATAGACTTTACATGGAATAAATGTTGGATACTATTTGATTAAGGTTTAGTTGTTGAATGATTATTTGTAAAACCATTATCATGTAGATTTTATAAATAATATAAAATGGTCAATTAGGGATTTGATGTAAGGATTGAGATGATTAGGTTCTTAATCATCCATTAACTTCATATAAGCATCTTTTAGGAAAAATATGGAATTAATTATATGTTTGCATGGTGGAAAATGAAAATAAATGGATAGAATAGATAGATGCGACACTGTACACATAGTAGATATACATAAAATAGAAGAGATAGTGAGAGAAAGGGGAAAGGAACATTTTACACTCCTTTGAATATTACCAAGTTATTTATTTATCCTAATTCCTATGTGGACTATATTGAATGTTTTTTATATTAACCCAAATACTGGGTATTCTCTATTTTTATCATAGAAATAAACTAGGTTATATACAGGGCCTTGTGGTTTGATTAGCCTCCATAAAACCCTATATCCACCTAGGTTTACATGAGAAGGTTAGGGTAGAGTCATTGGGTTTTATCTGTATTTGTAATAGGATTTGTAAATTATGTCTTGAACTTGTCTTGAAAATATGAATAGCTTTTTTATATCTTGGAATATTTTTATGTATATGTATATGTACAATATAGATCGATGTAAATATGTTCAAACCAATTGTTATATATTCATATATGATAATGTTTATAAACTTATGTTGGTATGTGTATTTGACTATATAAACCTATTTTTATTTAATTGGACATTAATATAAGGGTTTTCCATGTATTAAATATTAGTGTGTAGTAAATACATAGATATAGATATATATGTATATAGTTAGATGGAATCAATAGAGTATACATGCATACATATACACACACATGTGTGTGTGTGTGTGTGTGTGTGTGTGTGTGTGTGTGTGTGTGTGTGTGTGTGTGTGTGTGTGTGTGTGTGTGTGTGTGTGTGTGTGTGTGTGTGTGTCTATATATATATACTGGTATTTTTTGAAATACAGGGGTTTATAAAGAGAAAAATAGAAAGTTTATATATATTGGCCATAGAAAGTATGTATAGATGGAATCAACAAAGGGGTTTGGATATAAATGTTATATCATTAACCTATAGTGAATCTAGGGATATGTATGGCTAACTTGTGGATTACAAATCTTCATATTAGCTTATTACATTTCTCAATGTTCTTTGTATGGTTAGCCTATGAAATAACCATGGCTAAGTAGAGTATATATAAGAGGTAGTGGTTAGTATTTTATCATCATATTGTGAATTATGTTTTTATTGAATTGTTGTGGAGGTTTTCCCATCAAAGTGGCTTATTCATAATATTCAACTATTCTACTCTTTTACCAATTATTATTGTGGAACTATTTATTTTGCACTTAATTTTGGCATATGTAATTATATAGTTGCAAATCATTTAAGTAGTTTCCTTAAAATTGGTATCAGAGCATCGATTTGGGAAAGTTTTTGTGGTTTATTTTTTTAGATCTAGAATATTGAGCATTAGAAGGACAAAAACACATAACTTGCAAACTACAAGGATTTGTTTTTTTCATCGCCATAGTTTTTTTCATGAGGTTTTTTACAGAAAATAAAAAATAAATCTAAAGGTAAAAAGTATAGAAATATTTTGAACTTGTGCAAATTAGTAGTCATTGGATTCATCTCTATGAGACAATCACAATGATGTATTCCACTGATACATTTTTTTGTGTCAAAAATTTTCACCCTTGTGGACAATAATAGTAGTTAGATTCATATCAACAAGATAGTCACAATGGTGTATTCCACCAGTACATTTGTTTAGGTCTAAAACCCTCCTAGGGTTTATACATGGATATTCCAAACATTCATGGGTGTGGGGAAGGCAAAGCAAATCTAAAAACTCCTCACAAGGATGACATGTAATCTAAAACTTTTGATCCATATATTTTGGAGGTAGTTTGATAACTTAAGCTAGATTTTTAGGGCATGGTGAAAAAAGATGATTTTTATACAGTTCAAGGGGACATTACAAGTTTTTAAGGAGACTTGGATAGTGTGAATGATAAATTAAAATAATTATTTGGGTAATTTGACAACTTCTCATCTTGACCACTATAAAATAATCCTCCACCACTTCAGTTTGGTTCTCTTACTCCACACAATACCAATACCAATTGTGTCCTTAAGTCAGTGTTACCAAAAGTGGACCTATGCAAGTTTTATGATAATGATCCACTTGATTGGCTCACTTAAATTAAAAGTTTATTTGATCTACATCAAAATCCTTCACAAAAAGTGGTTATGGCCTCTCTCTATCTAGAATCTGAGCCATTCATTTCTTATTATTAGTTGTGTGCTCAAAATAAAAAGAAGGGTGTCCCAGTTTCATGGTCTATATTTTCTAAGTAATTATAGCTCCACTATCACAATAATGTCTCTAAAAATTACTTTAGTTAGATAGGCAAGTTGTGCAAAACTAGGACTGTAAAAGACTAAATTCATAAATTTCAAAATATTTCATTACATGTGGTATATATCACTAAGGAAAATATAAGTAATCTATTTTTGGGTGGCCTCAAAGATAGTATCCAATTGGAAGTTTACATGTTTCATCCTAGTACCATATCTAAGGCCATACCAAAGGGATACATGATTGAGGAAAAAGAGATGATCAGATGAAGACCTTTTACTAATGTTTATGAACTTATATTTTCAACACCATCATTTCATTAGTCTACTAGATTGACACCTCAATAAATGGAAGATGAGCATGCAAAAGGTTTATGTTTTGGTTGTGATATAAAATGGAGAAAAGGGCATTAATGTGCTAAAAATAAGTTGTTTTACATTTATGGTGGAAATTATGAGGAAGAAGATGAGGAGGCTTTAGGGGAAGGGTTATAATAACCTGAGGATGAATCTAAAGATTCTCATCCTACTATTTCTTTTCATGCAATTTTGGGCATTAGTACTCCTCAAACTCTTAAGGTGGTGGGGTTATTAAAGAAACAAAAGGCGACTATGTTAATTGACTTTGAGAGTATGCATAACTTCATCAATAATAATTTGATAACTCATTTGAATTATTTCATTTACCCATCTCCAAAATTTCATGTCATTATTATAGATGGTGGTATGGTCAACTATTCTAGAAAATGTCATAGTATTAAGCTTGTTATGAGATACTATTTGTTAGATTCCCCTATGTTTGTTATTCTCATGGGAGGAGATGACATTATTTTTGGAGTGGAATGGCTCACTACTTTAGGCACTATTGAGATGAATTTCCAAAAATTATTCCTGAGGTTCCATTTAGAAGGAAGGACTTTTAAATTTCATGGATTACAAAATAAATCTTCAAAACTAGTTAGTTCCTAGCAAATGATAAAGATTCTCAAAAAAGGTGTATAAGGTTTTATAGAACACTTATTTTCCATGGAGGTTCAACCAAACAAGGATTCTACACATCCTAATTTTTCAAAAGGTATTAGATGACCTTTATTTTATTTTTGGTAACATGCCAAAAGGACTTCCTCCAAGTCATGCACATAATCATTCCATCAAACTCATTCTAGGAAGCACACTCAATATTAGACCCTATAGATGTACCTATGACCAAAAGAGTGAATTAAAAAATATGGTACAATAGATGTTGGAGGTAGGAATCATTTGATATAGTCAAAGTAAATTTTTCTCCCTAGTGGTCATGGTGCAGAAGAAGGATGACAATTAGAGGATATGCCTAGACTATAGAGAACTCAACAAATAGAACATCAAAGATAATTTTCCTATTCTAGTAATTTATGATTTGTTAGATTAATTGCATGGTGTTATTTATTTTACCAAGTTAGATCTTTACTCTGGATATCATCAGATTTGAATTCATAATGAGAACATACCTAAAATAGATTTTAGAACTCAATAAGTCCATTATCAATTTATGGCCTCACAAATTCACCATCTATATTTTAGAGTTTTATGAATACTATTTTTAGGCCATTTTTTATAAAGTTAATATTAGTATTTTTTGATGATATCCTCGTCTATAGTAAAAATTGGGAAGACCATTAAAGCATGTGAAATAAGTGATTTAAGTTCTTAAACAACATCTGCTTTATGCCCAACGTTCCAAATGTGATTTTTGTTTCCAAGAGGTGGAATACTTGGGTCATATTATTTAACATGGAGTTAAAGTTGATCCTAAGAAAATCCAAGCAATGATGGAGTGGTAGGTTCTTAATATCCTTAAAAACCTCAATCATTTTCTGGGGCTAACTAATTACTATCATATGTTTGTCAAAAATCATGCTAGAACTATAGTCCCACTCACATCTTTGCTAAATAAATACTCCTTATAGTGGATTGATTTAGCTACCAAAGCATTTAAATAGTTGAAAATGATTGTGTACAACTCTAGTTTCGACTACTAATTTTTCAAAACCTTTTATTATGGAGTGTGACACATCAAGATATGGGATGGGGGATGTACTCATATAAGAAGGTATATCACTAGAATTTTGAAGTCACAAACATAATGGGAAAATAGGCTCAAAGTAATATATGAGAAAGAGATGATGGATATTCTACATGTAATGAATCAATGAGACTGTATTTGATGGGTCATCACTTTCAAGTAAATACTGATCATGATAGCCTCAAAAGTTTTTTGGAATAATGCTTGTCATCTAAAGCATAAAAAAATGGGTGACTAAAATTATAGGATATGATTTTGAGATAGTGTATAAGAAAGGAAAAGAAAATGTCATTTCATATTCCCTCTCTCAAGGGATGAATCCATTAAGGTATTGCTATATGTCATGATCATGTGGAAGACATATTGTCTAGAGGATCCAAGATCAGAAAGGGAGAATGAAAATGATACCAATTATTTGATTCAAAATATTCATCATGGTTAAAATATTACATGGAAGGGGAACACATTATGGTATAAAAATAGATTATATCTTTGTAAGCATTCTCTCCTCAAACATAAAATTCTTCAAGAAATTCATGCCTATCCACTTGGAGGACAATGAAAAATTTTGAATTCATATCATAGAATCAATTAAGATTTATTTTGGGAAGGACTCAAAGGGGATGTTTAGAAATATGTGGCTAAATGCATGTTATTCCAAAAAAAATAAAGGTGAAACCATTAAGTCCCCAGGTCTTTTGTAACCTTTATCCATCCCTAGATAGTATTAGGGAGATGTTTCCATGGATTTCATTATAAGGTTACCAAGGTCTAAGATTAAAAATTTTATCATCATATTTTTGGATTAACTCACCAAGTATGCTCATTTTTTCTTCTTATCACAACCATTTATTACTAGTATATTAAATTCTGCTTTTCTCAATATATTTTAAAAATTGCATGGTACTCTAAAGATAATTATAAGTGATAGAGATCCCATATTTACTAGTAATTTTTGGACTAAATTATTTGCATGTTTTAATACATAGTTGGCTCTTATCTCATTCTATCATCCTTAACTTGATGGATAAATAGATGCAATCAATAAATGTCTTGAAGGGTAAATTCATTATTTTGTTTTTCACAAACATGATAAATGGGTTCATTGGTTTCCACTTGTTTAATGGTGGTATAAAACTTATTTTAACATTTTTTCCAATATATCTCCCTTTGTGGCATTGTATGGGTATCACTCCCCATCCATCACTTTAGTTTTGATAGTGAATCCTAAGGTTCAAGCTATTGAGGAACACATTCACCATCAATAGGAAGTGTTAGTCAATTTGTGAGATAATTTATAAATGACAAAAAATTGAATGAATAAGCAAGCACATCAACATCACAATGAGTGATATTTTTACATAGGTGATTAGGTATTTCTATGTTTGAATCCATATAAGTAGATGTGTCTGAAGCAACAAAAAGAGGATAACAATCTATCACCTAAGTATTATCGCCCTTACCAAATCTTGAAAAAAATTGGTATTGTGTCTTACAAGTTAGAGTTACCCCCAACCACTCACATACATCCAATATTCCATGTATCTTTCCTGAAGAAAGTAATTAGACATAGAATTTCCACTCATACCAAGTTACCTAAAGTATATGAAGAACGTAGAGTAATTCTAGAGATGAAGGAGATCCTTCATATGGGCACTAAATAGCTATAGACTAGAGTTATTAATTAATATTTGATCAAATGGAAGAAATTGCATTATAAATATGTAAAATGGGAAGATGAAGCATTCCTACAAAAACATCCTGGTTTGATTCAACATTAAGGACAATGTTGTTTTGAATGGTAAGGTAATGTTATGTCCTTAACATATAGTGTGTCTAGGGATATGTGTGGAAAAATTGTGGCTTACACATATTCATATTAGCTTATGGCATTTCTCAATTTTCTTAGTATGTTCATCCTATGGAATAACCATGGATAAGTAGAGTATATATAGGAGGTAGTGGTTAGTCTTTTATCATCATATTATAAATTTTGTTCTTATTGAATTATTGTGGAGGTTTCCCTCTCAAAGTGGTTGTCATAATATTCAAGTATTATACTCTTTCACTAATTTTTGTTTTGGATCTACTTATTCTACACTCAATTCTAGAATATATAATTCTATTATTTTGAATCATCTAAGTAGTTTCCTTATAGGAGATTAGTTGAATGTTATTTAAACAACTACACCCATTTATGATTATTGTGTTTTATATGATTTTGTGTAGAGGTTGAAACAAATATTTAATTCTTTTTTAGGTTTATAATAACAATACAGATTCAACCATATTATATGATTTCCTAGGTTTGTGTATATAAATGTATGACTACTATTTAAAACTTAATCCTATAAACAAAATTATACTTAGATATTTATATGAAATTATGGAATGAAGATTAAAGTGGAATGTATAATATAAAAACATATATATTAAACATGATTGTGTATTGTTTATTATATAGATATGTATGAAATATCAATGAGTTGTATGCTTAGTCTATAGAGAGACTAGGTATATGGGATCCAATTATGTGTTTTGTATTATATAAATTGACCAAGTCTAAGTAACTATATAATAAACTATGTTTTTTTATTTTATAATTATTTGATTGTCTATGATGATTATATACATAAACTAGACTTTATAATGAGTGTTAAACTGACTAGTTATGGTTGGCTGAGTGTTTGAATTTATGTAAAGTGTAAATTTTAAATTGATTACATTGTGAATTAATTTAAAAAGGAATATCATAAAAGGTACTATGTATGAAATCCTGTAGGTTTCATATGAACACATTTATTAGTTTCATTTCATTTATGATATAGTTATGGGACTATTTATATAAATGGAAACCTATTCATGGATTCTACATAATACTCTAAGATATTTGATATTCGATGCCATCTTAAAGTATACTACATACAAAATGGTAGTTAATCAGTATTGTAAATATATTCAAAGATTTACAAATTATATATGTGTGTGTGTGTGTGTGTGTGTGTGTGTGTATGTATGTATACATACATAAATATATATATATATATATATATATATATATATATATATATGTATGTATGTATGTATGTATGTATGTATGTATACATACATACATACATACATACATATATATATATATATATATATATATATAATTTTTAAATCTTTGAATATCTTTCCAATAATGATTAACTACCATATTAAAGTAGTTTTGGGTATATGAGTTACATATACATGTATTATCATTTGTGTTCTGCATAATTACTATGTGGTGTATGAATGTTGTTATAATAACACTAAGTAATTGATGCTTGTTTATATTTTATTATGTATAAAATCATTATAATATTATATTTAATAATTTAAATATAAAACATTTATAATATTTTAGACCATATATTGTTATGTGTGATATGAAAAATTTATTTAGCTAGAATTATAATACTATTTTGTGGAGAAATAATATTATAAGTTGATTAATGGTTAAAACAACTAGAAGTCTAGATAATCATTACTTGAATAGTATGTTATATTGAGGACTATTTTTGGATTAAATTAAATTCATTTGATATAATAATGAATTTATGTGATATTTTTGTACTTAGAATAATTTTTATTAGCTAAAGCGAAATATTATGCATGAATCTATTTTATTTATTTATTTTACTAAATCTCACATTCATGACCCTAATTAAGTAGTGGATGGATTCCAATGGCTTAATTAATGCTATAAATAAAAATTAATGGGTAATCTAATCAATTTGTGTGTATGAATTTTATTGATCATAGAGATCATTCATTATTAAAAACTTTAGCTAGAGTAATGTTTGATAAACATTATGATTTCATATGTTGATATAGTTTTCATGTTTGTGTGATATCATATACAATGGATTTATTTATGGTACACATTATGTACTAGATATATTCAATACATGGGTTATAATTTCTTACTCAATATTTCCACACCATAATTATCTACCCATCCGTGAAGGGAGGGACATCCCATTATTTTAGAGATAGTTCATGGGATATATGGTACATGGTTGGTATGGAAAAGGACTCAAATGATGCCATCCCTCACAACTTGATTATTATAATTGAGATTACACTTGAGATTAAATATTTATACTTGAGTCATTGAAAATCTTGATTCATGAATAATCTACTCATAGGAGCTTTCTATCATGTTTTATCATTTATGATATTTTATGTATTGCTGAAAACTATAATATTTATTCATTAAATTTTTACATTATAGGTTTTAATGTTGTATTAGCCATGGTTGAATGTATACTATTTAATTTATGTTAATATTTAATAGTTATGGTTAATCAGGATTGTTCATGATATTTATATCTTTTCATGGTGATCCTTAACTAAGTGGATTATATATAACCTATAGGGTTAACTAAATTAATGTAGTTAGTTAAAGATCACTAGTTAGATTTCACATGGGGAAATATATATGTTGAATATGTGTATTTAATTTAAAATATATATTAAAATATTATGAAAAAACCTTATGGTGTTGTTATATTATGGTATCAGAGTAGAGGGTAAAAATCTAAGACTTAATGTGTCAAGAAATGTAAACTTATTTTCTTACTAGAAAAAGAGAAATGATACACACTAGAATAGGAGGTGAGGGTACTTCTAATACCAAACCCCTTGTGGATCCAAATTAGTTTGTCATTGAAAAAGTTATTAAGATGGACCAAATCTTCACAACCATGTAAGAGACTAGGGAGTGAATCATGAACCTAGAATAGGAAGTGTGTGGCCATGAAGAGGATAATGCTTAAGAAGACCCTTAAGAGCATCCTAATAAATAGGAACATCTTCAATAGTAGAGGCATGAGGAGGTGACATAGGATGTGAGAGTGTGAGTAGATGTAGAGTTAGCATGTGACATGAAAAATGTGAATCCACCAAGTTTTGATGGAACTACATTGGTGGAGATAAAGCATGGATAGTAGAAATGGATAAGTATTTCAATATTTAGAATTATTCTAAAGTCATAAAGGTATTCTAAGGAGCTGATCAGCTTGATGGTAAAGAAACAACTTGGTGGGAAAAAAAGAAGCTCAAGATGAACCTCAACGCAACCACCACCACTTGGGAATATTTTGTTAAACTATTTAAGTCACGATGGATTCTATAGTTGTACTTTGACCAAAATCTTATGGATTTTAAGAATCTTAAGAAAGGGGATTTTTTAGTGAATGAATACTAGAAGAAATTCACCAAGATTATTAAGTATGTACATCATTATCAAGTAGATAAGAGGTTCAAAATTAGGAAATTCGTCATGGGATTGAAATCCCAAATAGGTAGTGAAATAGATGTGCATAACCCATATATAATGGATCAAGTGTTTGATAAGGTGGTCAAGCAAGAATAGAAACTTGAATCACTACCCAAGTTAAAGATAAGTTTAAAAAGAAATTAAGAATTTCTAAACCAAATTTCAAGAATAAGAACTAGAAGCAAAGGAGTGAAGATTCTAAGGGTCAGTTCTAGAATTAGAATGCCAAATTCAATAGTGATTTAAGGAACAAGTAACTTGGTAATTATTTCAAGGGTGGTTTTTAGGGAAAATAATAGACTAAGAGGAAAGGACCAATTGGGGGTTGCTTTTTTTATAGGTGACAAGTTTCCTTGAGAATGTCCTCAGGACAAATCAAAGAACAAAGCTTCAACCTCTCATCAAGGTACATTTAAACAACAAAGTCATGTAATTATTAATAATCAATAGGTTGAGTATCAAACTTTACCCATAGAACTATCATGT
Source organism: Torreya grandis (assembly GCA_037957365.1). Classification (NCBI taxonomy): domain Eukaryota; kingdom Viridiplantae; phylum Streptophyta; class Pinopsida; order Cupressales; family Taxaceae; genus Torreya; species Torreya grandis. The sequence continues at coordinate 1,169,747 of JARHVA010003468.1, read as the reverse complement.
ATTTTTTTCAATCATATAGCTTTGATTTGAATTGATACAGGATCTAAAAAATGTTTCATTTCTCCTACAATGTTGATCAAATTATCTAAAAAGGCTAGAGTAATGGAAAATGGATGGTTGGTACAATATGGGAATGAATTAAATGTCAAAGTTGATAAGTGTCTAGTTAAATTAGAGATTAGATTTTATAAGTTCACTAGAGTATTAGATCTTTATGTAGAAAAATTTGGATCATATAATGTGATCCTAAGAGTCGATTGGATTGTAAAGAATAAAACTAAGGTTAACTATTTTCTAAAGAAGGTTGAGTGTCAAGATGATTTCATAAATTAGACACAAATTTAGGGTGAAAGAAGGGAGTTTAAGATAAGGTATATTTATAAAATTAAACTCAATAAACCTCAAAGGAAGGGATGTCAGGAATTTATCATTAAGATAAATGAGATGGAAGAATCTAAGTAACCATCTATCGAAGATTATCCTTTTTTGAGAAACTTCTATGACATGTTTCTATAAGAACTACTAGGATTGCCATCTAAACAGTGTGAGAAAGAATTAAAATAGAGGGGAGGTTAGTCTTATGTTAGTCTCATAAAACAAATGAAATGAATACACTAAAATCCTAACACCTCTAGCCTAGACACTAGGTAGATTTTAGGTAATAAGACCTAAATGAAAGAACAACAAAAACATAAAAGAAAGAAGTCTTTTACCTTCCTTGGAACTTCAAATGGCATGTTGAATGGATTGCTCAGCTTGTGAATCAAGACATATTTGATAATGGAGGTTTTTTGTATTTTTCTCTCATTGGAATCTTGGATTTGATTTTTCTAGCTTAAGATTTGGGCATAGTAACACTAATTATATGTGTCATATGGATCAAATCCTACATAATAACTATACAATTTACAATATTATAAATGAAGGGGTATGGCCTTGTATCTATAGCATTAGGAATTGAATCTCACTTAAGGTGATTGAAGGTTGAGTTTAAACATGAAATAGGTTCAAACTAACCCTAGGTGAGTAAAGACTAACTCTAGTTGAGTTAATAGTTTTCAAGTAATTATGATTTAAAATTACTAGGCATGGCTTTCAAATTAGATATTTTAGGATATTTTCAAAGATCTTGACAAATCATAAAGGTAATGATGAAGGGCTTGGATATTTTTAATTTTTGAATTTACCTTTTTAGATATTCATTAATTCCAAATGGATAATTTAACTAGGCATTTATTCTTGTTTATCTTGTTAACTGATTTTGATTAGCATTTTAGATATTTCAAGATTTAATTAAGTATGAAAGCTCCCCACTTAATAGGTCCATAGGCCAAATTGATATTTGTGATGCCACAAGGTGATTAGAGATGAATCTTTGAGAGGTTATTTTTGTATATGATATAATACCCCAAATAAGGATGCCTTAACATGATTTTAAGCATTGATAAATGATGCAAAATCAAATTTGGGACATTTAGTATTTCCTAGGCTTAATTTGAAATGGTTAGTAGGAATCAGTTTGAAATTTGATTGGAAATCAGTTGTGTTGAATTTTATATCTATAGTTTTTCCTTGTTTGGGAAGGCATTACAATCTATAGGCGCATTAATGTTTTCTCAAAGAGTGAAAAAGTCTTATATGCCTATGACTTTATTGGTAATGGATGAGATTTAGATGACCCTTTGAGGGACCAATCAACAAATATGGTTGGATATCAATCCCTATAAAGAAATAAAATGATGGGACCAAAAGGTAAAATAAGGTGGAAAAGATGGATTTGTTCATAGGCAATTATAAATAGTGGTAGGGTGAGCTACCTTGAGTGGGTAAATAAACAAGATGATTTTCCCACATGTATTTATAATCATCGATAGAATAGGATAAAAAATATAATGATTTGCCCATATGTGGCTATAATAATTGAATAAAGGATAAGGGTAATAAGATAATGATTTTCCCAAAGGCAATTATAATCATTAAAAGGGAAAATAATGATTTTCCCATAGTATAATCATTGGTAAAATAAAAACATACCCTAGGTCAGTAGATATAGATAATGGTTTTCCTAAAGGTGGTTATAAGAATTATCACAATGAAAATGTGCCCCAGTTAGATAAAAAAATTATAAGTATTTTTCCATATCTAGTTATAATCATTAACATTCAGATAGATTGCAACATAATGATTTGCCCAATAGTAATTATAATCATTAGCTCTATGAGTGGGATGATACATAATGATTTTCCAAAAGGTGTTTATAATCATTGGAATTACAAGTGGGATGATACATGATTATTTTATTAGAGGTGGTTAGAATCATTATTATAATGATGGGAGTATGATAGAAAATTAGATAATGGGTTTTAAAAACTCAATCTATACTCATAAAATAAGACTAAACTAGTACAAAGGAGAAAGATAATTTTAGACAACCTGGTAGCATGGATATGGACATCCTAAATAGAAAGGATTAAAATTCTTATGATTTATTTAATTACTCTATATTTCAAGAATGATTTGGTTAGATCAAAAAAATTTAGGTGCTAAGGAGAAATATTGTGGTCTCATTACGTGTAAGATTTTCCAAGTTGAGTTTTGTTGTAGCATGTGATAGGCATCATGATAGAACACCAAGATAACTGAGACAAAATATGCATAAGGAATGACACACAATCCAATAAAAATTGAAAATAAGGCACCAATGATAAAAACCATGATGACAATTTTAACATATGAATATGGAGGGATTCAATAATAATGCACAAGGAATCACCCAATTAATGCACATAGACTAAATCAAGTCACAATAAGGAAGTAAAAAAATAAACAAACAAATACAAAGACAAACTAAGAAGAAATAAAAAGGCATAAAACAAAACAAAATAATGATAACAAAATAAAATAAACATGTCAATGGATAATCATAATGTTAGCACAAATAGAGAATAAACAAGATGGTGAATCTTGCCCCTAAGTTATAAGAGATAATGAAACAAATAAACCAAATGAGGGGAATAAAATAAAAAGAAGGGATAGTCAAGTTGAAGTTAGATGCACTAAGAAAGTGGACACTACCTAAATAGTTTCATGGATATAAGGTCCAAAATAATCTTCAGGCCAAATGTAGTTCTCCTAGGAGATGGGATAAAACAATAATGATGATCAAGAGAAACATGATTTATGAGGTAGAGTAAGATGGAAATGGTCTCACAAAATGGAGAGATTATGGGAGGTTAGGCCAATAAGGATGGGAAGGATTAAATGATAAGTGGATTATTTTGACTTAGCTAAGAATCCTATAATCTATAAGGCAAAGAAGTGGTCAATTTGGTGATTTTTAGGATTTTCTAGATCATTTTACAAATTTTTTTAGAATTTTTGAAATATCTCAACTCCATTTAGAATAACGAGATACTAGATGGTCCAAATCTTAAAATGATGAGAACATGGATTATGTTTCTCTCAAAATGGTGAGATAATTCAAACTTAAAATTTATCACAAAATGGTAAGAGCATGGAAAAGAGTGATTGAGTTGACCTCAACATAAATCAAGCACTACTCACATAGTCCCAATATAAGACCTCAAGTAATTGTAGTTTTGAATTAAAGTTAAGGAACCTAACTAATTAGCAACTAGTTCAAAAATAAGGCAATGTGGGAAAATGGAATAGGATGAAATAGAAATGAAAAGGTGGGAATTCAAGGCATGAGAAAATTATTTTTCTTATTTTTCTCATAGGTTGTTATAATTAGGAAATAAAGACATAGGTAAATGATACTAATTTGACCATAGGCAATTATAATTAGTAGCATAATGTGAGACACCAATTTTCCTAAAGGATGTTGTAATTAGGAATACATGGAATGAAACAAGAAATGAAGGATATAACTACCAAACCACTATCATACTACTCTAAAGTATGTCCTCTATCTATAATATTAGAATCAATTATGGAAACTTGATCTGAATCCTCTCACTGAAAGTGCCCAAGGAGCCAAAAAAATAAAACCAAGGTTGAAGGGTTTGGTAGGGAGGGTAAAAATAACTTTGGCTGATAGGAATGCCATGGAAAAATGATATATAGTAGAATGATATGGTATAGATAAAAATGTTGCTATTATTGTACAATAAAAATGAGCCTCATAGATAATACTTCAAGTATCTCAAGTGAAGTAATGATTGAGGTGTATAATGTTCATCATATCATCAAGTTCATGTCTATATATTGTCATCAGATAGTATGCTCTAGATCCATAACTTACAACAATGATATAGGGGACTATTTAGTAGGGTTTTAACTTGCCCTTGTGCTTCTTCTTAGTCATGTTATTCTATTGGTTTTATTTGAGAATAAGATCTATAAGCTCAAACTCTTGATTTTTTACTCATCAATTATAGTGTCCATGGAGTTGGTTTTGGTATGATTGTAGGTTATTAACATTAGCCATGCATTTCTCATCAAGTAACTCTAGATCTTACAAGCAAGCTACTCGATAATCTTTGTCATTTATGACATGCTTCAAATAGATGGGGGAAAAAGGTAAATCAACCTCAATGTGAAGAATGGCCTCAATGTCATAAACCAAGGAATATGGTATGGATTTTATTATGGTATGATAATTAGTATGATATGACCAAAGGGCATATTATATTTGGAGGTGCTAATTGTGGCCAACATCATTGACAATATTTTTAAGGATGTTGACAATAGTTTTATTGGATGCTTCTACTTGGCCATGAACTTGTGTGTAATGGGTAGTAGAAATATTTTGAGTAATGTTTTACTCAACACAAATCATTTTGACATCCTTTTTATAAATGATCCTCCATTATTATATATAGTGTTGGATGGGATACCATAGTACTAGATGAGATGATTGAAGATGAATTTTTAAATTTGTTTTCTAATTACGTAGGTGAGGGGTATAGCTTCAAGTAAATTAATGAAATATTTGGTAGCATAAAAGATGTGTTTATGGCCATATGATGAGGTAGGGTTAATATTCTCAATGAGATCGAGGATGCATGTAACAAATGACCATGGTGTAAGCATTAGTTTGAGTGTTTTAGTTGGGGGATGGATCAGATTGGTATGCCTTTGACATTTATCATACATTTTAATGTAAGTAATTAAATTAACATCAATAGTTCACAAATAATACCCTATACATAGGATATTTTTGGATAGGCTAGCCCTACTAGTGTAGGATCCACATACTCTTTCATAAAATTACCATAATTCTTATGTTGATTATACTAAATTTAAATAAAAAATCAAAGTTCCATCAAATTTTTTGGTGGAAAAGGGTTGGTCAAAATAAGGTATATCATGTAAATTGATGGGAAAAGGCCTTAATCTATTTATGTGATAGGTTTGATGGCATGATATGATTAATAATGTAGTTAAAAAGGTATAAATACCATATAGAGATAGGACCAATAATATCACTGATCATTATGATGGTTGAAGGTTCATAACAAGGTGATATAAGATTTTCAATAAATAATTGATACTCTTTTTCATTTTCAATATGACAGATGAAAGAGCCAATAGTAGCCATGGTATCTTCTATTCTATTATCAGCCCTTGGTATGTGTTCAAACTATACATATAAAAAATCTACTATTTGAGAGTGTCAATGATGGCCTTGTATGGAACCAACTTGTCATCTTTGGTCATAAAGTGGTATATAACCTAACTGATGATTAATTAAGAATCACCATAAACCTTGAGATGTTGAATATTCCATTGTAATGCCTAAAGAAGCCCTACAATGTGTGCTTTATAAATGGACATGTTGTTAGTATAAGGAAAGTTGATATGAAATGATTTAGGGATAAGATCTCCTTATGTTGTAATAAAAAATAGGAATTTCATCAATCTATGTGTTGTGAATGATCCTTCAAAACAATGCTTTAAATGTTTGAATGATGGTCAGATGGACTTGTATGGGAATTGAAAAGTTAGTGCTTTAGTATTTGTAAGAGGAGATTTAGTAAGTTGATATGAAAGAACTTATCCCTTGATGGCCTTATGGTTGACATATTATATCTTGAACTCACTCAAAATAATGATCTATTTAGCCATGTAGCCTTGTAAAGATATTTTGTATAGTAGATACTTGAGTAGACCTACTTTGGAAATAACTATGGTTTTTTTTTTAGCATGTAGTATTGTAGTTTCTAAGTTGCAAAGACCATAGATAATCAAGATTTTTTAATGGGTGTATAATTATTATCATATTCTATCACTATAAAGCTTAAATATTAAATGACATTTTATTTTTCATCATCATCATCATCATCATCATCATCATCATCATCATGCTGAGCTATAAGTGCCCTTAGGGCTTTCTTAGTTACAGATAGGTATAGTAGAAATGACTTTCCTAGAATAGGTGGTAATAAAGTAGGTAGATTGGTAAGATATTATATCAGGTATTAGAAAGATTTTTGGCATTCACAATCACAATAAAATTTGATAGCTTTCTTCAATAAGTGTGTAAATAGATGGAAATTTTCAGCCAACTAAGAAATGAAGCATTAATATATTGAATCTTACCTTGAAAATTATGAAGCTATTTCAAATTGGAAGGTGGTGACATATCTCTAATGGCTCATAATTTGTACGTATAAACTTATATTCCTCTATAAGAGATTATGAATTATAATATTTTACCTAAACTAACACCATAAACACACTTTTTTGGATTGATTTTGACCTATATTCATGAATCCTCTTAGATGTTTACTATAATAAAACTGGATGATTGACCCTGGTATTTGATTTATCAAGTATGTCATCAACATAGTATTCAATAATGTCATACATAATATCATGAAATATGATGGTCATGGCCTTTTTTTATGTGTCCTAAGAATTCTTGAGACTAAATGACATAACTTAATAACAAAAGATTCCCCTTAGAGTGGTGAATGTTATTTTATGTTGGTATTCTAGTGAAATATAGATATGGTTGTATCCTAAAAATCCATCCATTAGTGAAACCATTTTGTACCTTGATTTAGAGTCAACTATCATGTTGATGTTTGTAAAAGGAAAGTCATCCTTGGGGTAGGCCTTGTTTATATTTATAAAATTAGTGTAGATTCTAATTCCTCCTCACTTCTTGATAATGAGCACAACATTCTATATCTATAAATAAATAGATATAGTAATGCAAGGATACATATTGCAAAATTTTGGCATCAATATGTATAATAAGATGGTGTAAAAATAAGGTGGGGTCTAAAATTGACATGTAATAATAGGCCCAAGCAAATATTCTTAAAAATCCCTTAGAAGGGCTACAAAGACTTCACATTCCTCCTTAGTTAGGGACATACCTAATTTGATCCATTTTGGGTCATATGAAGTTTTGATGTTGACTTTCATAGTGTCTTCTATGAAGAGATTTGAACCATCTTATATAATGGTTAGTAATGATTTGAATTAGGATGTAATGGAAAAGATTCTTTTTTGGATAGGCTCTTCAAGTTCTTCTAGGAAAGATGAATTAAAATCTCCCAATGGTAGGGATGGCCAAGTTACAAATACTATTGGAAACTTTTGGATTATTTTATCAAAGGCATGTTTCTCTTTGAAATTTAATTCTAACCCAAAGGTAAGTTCTTCATTGGTGGTGTCCTAAGTTATGTTTGAGGAAAAATGGACACTCCCATTTAATGGTGCCTAAAATAGGGTTTCACTAGAAGACTAGACTTTCTCTTTAATTTTACCCTAGTCACAAAGTACCTCAAAGAAGTTTTTAAATTGGGACCTCAATGTTTTATTTAATTATTTATGGATAAGGGTGTTCACTCATTCTCCAAAATAAGCTACATGATCTAGTTTTATTGAGAACCCTTGTTTTTGTCTCCTAATGAAACATTGTGTCCAAGGCTTAAAAAGTCATAAAAGTCCTCATCATTCTCAAACTCATCTACAAGCACTATGGATTCTTATTGGTGCTAGGATATAAGTTGAGGATGATATAAAAGAATCAGATTATGTTTATTAATTTAGCTAAGGGTATAAATGTCATGGGTATCAAATAGATTGGTATTGGCCAAGTCTTCATAGAGGCTATGATTGGACTCTACTTCACTAATGACATCATCATCACTATTCATTGGTGTTGGAACATGAATAAGATACATGGGGTCACCCCCAAGGGGTTTAAAATAACATATCATAGGTTCCTTTATATTAAGTGATAGAAATTAGCTAAAGTGTACCCTATTAATTTGGCCTAAGGCATCTTCCTTCATAGGCTTTACTATCCATGAGCCTATTAGGAATGGGGTATTTGATTTTTTGTAAAAATCAACCAATTTATCATTGTATAAATAGGATTAAACTTTGGTAAGTGGGTCCTGTTCTTGGCTAGTGGTTGATGTGAAAATTATAAGAGATAGACTATGCATTTTGCCTTTTCTCTTTTGTTGCCATTCCATGTAAGGTGTCTTGAATTTAGGTCTTCCATAGGACTTTGGGTAATATGGAAGCTTCATAATGTGAAATGTGTCATGGGTTAAATACTCTCCTAGGAGGTTGTCTAAGATGGCAAAATGATTGGATAGTTCAAGAGGTGGTATATGGGAAGATGAATCAAGGGTATCTAGTTAATACAAGTGATCTCTAGTAAACCAACAAGTATTTCTTTCCCATTGTCCTTCTTGGGAATCAGATCTAGGAAAAAATGGTATTTATATCTTTCATACATGGGATACAAATGTTTATAATGTTCATAAGGCTAAAAATATCCATTTATAGTGACCTCCTTATCAGAATGAGAGAACTTGACACACTGGTGAAATGTTGATGGCGTTGCATGAATATCATGCATCCAAGGTCTTCCTAGAAGTAAATTATATGTCAAATATAGGTTTAATACATGGTATAGTGTACCATGGGTAAATGGACCAATGATAAATGGGAAGTTGATGGTTCCTTATGATTCCTACTATTAATTATTGTAAGCTTTGATAGTGATTATTTTTGGCTATAGATTGATTGTTGTGTATCTAAGATGATTGATGAAATTTATATACATAATATTTAAGCCTAACCCATTGTTTATTAGGACATAGTTCACTTTATGCCATATTAGGATAACTTCAATATATAATTTATTATTATGGAGAGGTCCAAGGAATGACATATCCCTTTGGTTGAAGGTTAATTATTGTCCTGGGGCTAGATGTCTAACCAAACCTTGGAATTTGTATGGGCTTATATGATTTGGAACTTTTGATTAGCCTATGAACTCTATTAAATGTTTTTTTATATAGTAGACATACATAAAAAGTATAAAATAGAGATTTATGTTGGTGTCTTCTAAATATATTCCAAAATATAGAACATTTATTCCTTCGTAGAGGTATATGGGTTATTCCTAGCTAAAATGGTAAGTTGGATGGGGTTGATGGTAAGTGGCTATGGTTTGGGAATAATAACATTTGACTACCAAGTTATGATTACATAATCAGATTAGATACAAGGCCATTTTTTTTATAAAATGATGGTGGTGAGGGGTATATAAGATAAGTCTCTATTATTGGTGTACTTATATATGGTCATGGGGCAATGATGATTTATTAGTATAAGATCCAAAAGTAGTAATCCCTACTTATTGGTGTGACTATATGTAGTCATAGGTCAAGGAAGGATCACTGGCATAGGTTGGTTGATTGAAATTATTTAGAAATGGTATTATTCTATTATTAATTGGTCTTAGATTTATGGTAATGGTGGAAATGTGACCCCATACAATATGACATAAAACTCTTTTCCAGTCATGTGCAACTTCATAATAAGTCTATTGGTTATTGTAATCATTATGTCCTTGGTTCCTTATATTTAGTTGATGTTATTGTTTATTTTTTTGGTATTGTTGTCATTTTCTTGGATAATGATATTGTTGTTTTTATTTCTCTAGCCTTTGTTGTTGATGTTGTTGGCTATTATTGTTATGTTGCATAAATGGGTTTATATAGATACCCAAGTTCTAGTTGGATGTAGTTTCTCTATTATCCAATGTATTCTCCCAATTTTCCAACATATTTTATATGATGTACTTGATTTGCACACAAAATCCTAGATTATGTCCATGAACATAATGGTATTTAAAAAATGCATTCTCTCTATACTAGTTCGGATATAGACTACCCTCAAGGTAGTGCTTTAGTATTAGCCAACTAATCATATTAGTATAATATAACTTGTAAAACATATCTTCAATATCTTCTCCAAGGCCACTAAAATCTCTATGAGTAGGCACATTTATTATTAAAGGAGGAGTTTGCAAAGGTAATGGTTTTTATGTTTGTTGAGCTCATCTAATTTGCTATGAAGGTTATTCTTGTTGAATAGGTTTTTGGTGAGGAGTAATTTGTATTTGTGGCTTTGGCTAGGAAAATGGTGTTTGTAGTGTTTGGACATGTCACAACTCAATTACTCCATTTATAAAAAAATTATTATTTGAATTGCTTATACTTTTCATAATTACTAGCTTGGGTTGGTGTTGATACTTGCGCTTAGACTTGGTTTTGGTTTTGATTTTGGCCTATGCTATTATTTTAGCTATAATTTTTGTTTAATGAGGTAATATTAATTATCCCTTTGTTAATAATTTCCTTTTCAATTAGTAAACAGTGTTTGATGATCTCTTTAAAAGTATGTGCACACTGAAGTTTTAGATGATAAGATATCTCACTATGAAAATTTTTGGTAAACATAGTGGCTAATTTATTATCTAGTAAACTATGGATGAAGTGGATAGAAATTACTCTCCATTACAATATATATCCTATAAAACTTTCACTATCCTTTTTCTTGGATTGAGTAAAATCTATCAATAAAATCTCATGTTCAAGGTTCTAGGATAAATGTTTCACAAACTTGTCTGAAAAGTCATCAAAATCATATACTAAATTCTTAAGAAATTTCAAAAACCATTCCAAATCATGTCCTTCTATACTATAAGGATACAAAATTATGAGTTATATCTCATTGTAAGCCACTGGTTGGAAAAAAACAAAGAATTTGGTTAAATGGGCATTAGGGTCTCCTTTACCCTTGTAATTTTCAAACATTGGTAGTTTATAACCTAGAGGATATTGTATTTATAGATAGTCAATGTTGAATGGGTAGGAACACACATCATCCAACTTGAACTTCTTAGTTTGTTTCCTTAATTGGATGAAGATAATTTTAACCTTCATTTATTATAGTTCTTGTACCAAAAAAATGGGTGGAATATTAGTCTATGGTAGAGGTTGGGCATTCAAAGGTAGATTACCTTAACTGAGGTATAATGGATTCATGGTTTGTTATGGAATGTTGGTTTGGTTGGGGAATTGACCAAGAATATGCATATGCAAATTGGATTGCATTTTTTGGAATTAAACATATTATGATGTGATTGGGATTTAGTTTATAAGCTTGGTTTTGAGGGAATTATGGTTGGGATGGAAGGATATGGCTTGGGGTGAAGTATTATTCCTACTATATCTGATTAGGGACTTGATTTTGACTAATCAAACCTAGCTGGATAGGGGAAACTTATTGTAAAATAAGGCCCTATCACTCAATTTATGGCATTTTCAAAATGAAAGGTAATTATGTTTAAAATGAAAGGTAATTACTACATGATTGGTAATTTTTAGATAGTAATACCTCTTTGTTTCAAAAACACTTATTATGAAGTAAATGTTTAGTGGGTGTTTGGCATTTATCTTTAACTAACAGACATACATAGTTCATTAGACAATGTTTACAATTTTTAATGCATGTTGGTATGTGATTGAAGAGGTATAATTATCACTACTTGATGAGATGGAACATTTATTGCCCTTGATCAAGGTGGAAAAATGTTCGATATTTATTGCATTGGTAAATTAGACTATGCCTATCATTGTGGAATGTTAATTGTCACCTATTATGGTGGAGTAACATTCATTATGTTTTGTTGAGGGAAAATATTATTTGGTATTTGACTACTTAATCCTTTCAGTTACATGCTCTAAGAATCATCTTCTTAAGGATTAGAGGTAGTTGGTTCTTGTTGGGTAATAGTATTTCCTACCCCTTATTGGTGCAAACCACTCATGATGGTAACTAACAGAACTTGATGTGGACTAGTTGTTTATACAGTTAAACCACTTTGGCCTAGACTAGATGACACTTGCATATTATCCATTATATTTGACACATTTATCTATATAGAATTACTAGACACTTAATTAGTAGATCAGGCATTAAACATGTCTCCAATTTAAGTGATTTGTGTGATTGTATTTATACCTAAATTATCTTGGCCCATCAAATCAATTAATACTCATATTGAAGGAGATAAATTGATGAGTGGAGCATTTGACATGGCCCTATTATTGAAATTGTGTGCTAAGTCCAAATTTGTTTGGTATGATGCCTACATTTATATAAAATGGTCCTCCATGAGGACATTTTCTATTAAAAGTATATGTGGGTATTAATATGACATCAATACGAGTGCTTGAGGATTTCTAGAAGAGGAATATTTAATGGTTTTGTTATAAGGTATGTTTAAAGGCACTTTAACTAGACTAAGTAAATTTTCATGGGGAAGTTTGTGGGAAAATTGGCCCCTACCTCTACGAATATGATTAAAAAATCATCATTTTTTTCAAGTGGAGATCAAACAAATAACGGTCATCTGCTAATGAAATAGTAATGTAGTATAGTTGTTGTTGAACTTGTTCCATAATTGATTTTAAAATATTAAGGTATTACACTATTTCCTCTTGGTCTTATTCTGAGTATGGAGGTATTTTGACCAAATAGTGGGCTTGAAGATCTTGGATTTGTTCCCTTGATTATGTATTGTAAGGAGGATAGGGATCTATCTCACAAATTACATTATCACCATAAGGGTTTTGATAAAATTCATCATCTTTGACCACATTAACATATCCTATATTAAGCATGGCTCTATTATTATTATTATTATTATTATTATTATTATTATTATTATTATTATTATTATTATTATTATAGTGATACATATCCAACTTAGTGATAAACATTTCACCAAAAGGCCTTAGAGTTCTATAAAGTCTCAAAAATAATGTCCAAAGGACAAATGGTTAAAAATTGGTCTAACTTGGTCTAAAAATGGAGATTTATCTCCAAAAAAGGCTCTATGTTAAAACTTGGTACAAAATAGTCTAACGTGATATGTCTTACACAAAAAGGTCAAGTGGATGAATAAAAAATAAAATGCCAAACTATAGGTATAAAGTGTTTCAAACAAGTATAATTTAAAGAAAACAAAAGTTTTTAGGTCTTTTGTAAAATAATTCAAAAAATATAGGCTCAAAAAAGGTATTTCTAGGTCTTTTGAAAAAGGCACAAAAGCTAGACTATTAAAAAAGAAGGTAAGTGATTTTAATCTAATAAATTTGAAACACTTTGGCATAAACTAGGAATTAAAATTTAAAAATGAACTTGGTAAGTTGGTATAAGGAATGAAATAATAGTTAAATGGAATATAGACTACTTCCCTAAATCTAGGCACAAAATAGTTTTAAATTTGAATAAACAATTAGCCTAAGTTACATAACCCAAAAGAGAAAGATTGATGTATAGGCCAAAATTACATGAGGCATCAATAGAAATTAATAAATATTTGGATTTGAACTTATAAATTCTAATTTTATACTTATATTTATAAAAATTATACTTATTTAAACAAATAACAATCTAGATAAGAATGAATGGCATAACGACACTAGGTAGAGATCCAAAAGGCACATACGGCTTTGGTTTTGAATTTGAAATTTGAGACATAAGGAAATAAGTATTTGAAATTATTTAAGAAGTTTAATGATGTTATCATGATCTAAATTAATTAAAAATGTTTTGTTTCAATACATAAAGGCACAAGACTTTGGAATTAATTGGGAAGCATAATGACAACCTTTCCAATTAAGTGACACACACACAAAATTTTGTTAAAAGACTAAGGTAAAGGCATGGTGTCAAATAGATGCATAATGCCTCCTTAAAAAAATAGTTAATTTGAAAAAAATATTAATCTTTTACTTGGTATGATAAATAAATATTTAGACTCAAGACATTACACGAAAGGAGAAAATGACTAAAACACTTATGTGTAATGTCCTAAATCGTAAAACTGACAAGGTTGCATAGTACTGTCAAATTACATCAATGTAATTTATCTTGAGAGTTTTTTAATTATTAATATAAAAAGTATAAGTGCATGAAAATTAAGTTTTTTAGGACCCCTATTCTCTAAATATTTTCTATTGTGACATGGAACTTTGGGCTACTCACCTTGCATAAATAGTATGTCCACACCAAGTGGGATTTAGTAGTGTAATGCCAAGAGGTTCAGGAGTATGTTGGGATTTGAGAAAATCAGCACCTTACGATGCCCAACTATCATTTTTTTCTCATTTCTACATGGTCCCAAGTGTGGCTAACACTAGAGATGTAATAACATCATTAGGATCCACATAAAATAGATTGTTGTGAAAATGTCTCATCCTTTTCACAACCACTACATCCATCAATTTATTAGTGTAGTGAGATGTTTGAGTTACCCCTAGGTAATGAGGTCAAGTACCACTAATAGAGCTTATTTTAACCACTAAAAATAAGTGTTCTAGTGGGTCACCCTCAATTTATATACCCCACCTTAGAGTGGGGTTAAAATGATGTTGAGAGATGAATTCCTAAGTTGACGCTTCCCTAAGTAATTCATTAGAAGGAAATGAAATCATGATCTCAAGATAAAATGCATGAACATAAAAATAAGTGAAAAGACTTTATGGTCATTTTGGGTTTACCCAAACCATATGGATTTGGAGAAGGCCTTAGAATTTTTTTTTCATGCTTTTAGATGAAAGTGATAAAGGCAAAGAATGAACATTTTTATCACCTGAGGTACCTAAATGGGATGGGGGGATATCATACATTCATCACTCATTTTTATTAAACAAATAACTTCAACAAATAATCATAAAATGAAAAACTCATATGGTTGTATAACTAATGTGAAAGTTTAGTTTTATTGCACACAAATGAAATGTGTTGTGAAATTTTAGGCCCTTTAGCATTTGTTGTTGAAAACTTTGAAAAAGAAAAAATGACTTAAGAAAATCAATTTTTAAAACACCAATTTTAAATGTGAAATTTGCATGTTCAAAGTGTTTTAAATGTCTCCTTATGGCCTTTGGGTCCTTCAAAACATTTTAGAGAGTCCTTACACTTATAATCACATCATATGTGGATAAATGAATTGTCAAATCATGCTCTCAAGTTTCTTATATTTTACATGGAGTACAAAACTATATAAACATAAATCAATATTACATGTCTCTCTATAAAACCATGACTGTTAGTATAATACCACAACTTATGTGAAAATAGAGTATTAAAAGGAATATTTCTAGTCTAAGTGTAAAAAATCATAAATAAAGGTAATACAATGATTCTGAGAGTATCAATATTATAGCTTAGCACAAAATGGTTATCATAAACTGTTAGTGATTACAAGGCAATATCATCAAAGTTCAAGCAATATCACTAAACTTATTGTGATAGCACAACTTTCAAATTTGTAATATTGTAATAACATATGTTTTATGGAAATAGAATGAATGTTATATTCATGATATTATAATATCACTGATTAACCTTCAAACATAAATAGTTAGCCCAAGAACCATAGTGGTCAGCACAATACAATGATCGTTATGACAATATCATAACTCTAGAAAGTGAAATCACAACTGCATAGATCAACTTCATGACTTCCAATAAAACATACTTTAGACATCAATTTTCACCTATTTTGATCATCAATCTTAAATTTTTACATGAAAATTGTTAGAGGAATTTTCTAAAATGCCTTAGGAGAAACTTTTTGGGGTGAGGGTCCCATCAGGCATGCTAACATGTGAATAAGGATTGCAATAAAAGGGAGGTTACTCTTGTGTGTCTTATAAAATAAATTAAATGAACACACTAAAATCCTAACACCTCTATCATATACACTAGGGAGAGCTTAAGTAACAATAACTAAATGAAATCATAACATAAACATAAAAGAAACAAGTCTTTTACCTTTCTTGGAGTTCCAAATGGATTTTTGAATGGCTTACTCGGTTTGTGCATCAAGAAGTATTTGATAATAGAAGTTGTTGGCTCCTTCTCTCTTTGACATCTTGGATATTGTTTGTCTTAATATTTGGGCATGGTAACACTACTTTTATGATTCTTATGGATTAGATCCTACATAACAACTTGGTAATATCCAATTTAAAAATAAAGGGGTATGGACTTGTATTTATAGCCTTAAAAATTAACTCTCAATGAATGTGAGTGAATGTTGAGTTTAAACATGAAATGAGTTTAAAAAATCCCTAGGTGAGTTGATACTAACTCTAGTTGAGTTAATAGATGTCAAGTAATTATTATTTTCAATTACTAGGCATGGATCTCAAATTAGATATTTTAGGATATTTTCAAAGATCTTGATGACTAATAAAGGAAAAGATAAAGGGATTGGATATTTTAAATTTTGGAATTTCATTTTTTAGATATTAATTAATTTCAAATGGATAATTCAACTAGGGATTCAATATTATTTATCTTGTTAATTTATTTTGATTAGCATTTTAGCTCTTTCAAGATTTGATTAAGTGTGTAAGTGCCCTAATTAATAGGTCCATAGGCCAAATCGATAGTTGTGATGCCAAAAGGTGATTAGGGATGAATCCATGAGAGTTTAATATTGAATATTATATAATACCCCAAATAGAGATACCTCAACATGATTCTAAGCATTGATAAATGATGCATAAGTAAATATGGGATATTCAGTGATTCCTAGGCTTAATTTGTAATAGTCAGTAGGAATTGATTTGAAGTCTGGTCAGAAGCTAGTTGTGTCTAGTTTTAGGTGTCTAAACATGAAAGTTTGATTTCTCAATTGATATCATACTTAAATCAAAACCATATTCTAAGGAACCATATATAATGACAATCACTGAATTGGTTGAGTTAAAGGCACAACTTTACGAATTGTTGTCAAAAGGTTTGATTTGATAAGTGTGTCATGATGGGGTGCTCAAATTATCTTTTTCAATAAGAATGATGTAACTCTATGCCTATACATAGACTACATGATGTTGAATAAAGCAATGATCAAGAATAGTTATCTATTTCCATGCATTAATGATCTCTTTGATCATATGTGATGAGAAATAGTATTTTATAAGATTGCTATTAGATTAGGGTATCATTAATTGAAGATTTTTAAAGAGGATATCTCAAAAATAATGTTTAGGACTTGATATGGGCACTAAAAATTCATAGTGTTACCATTTGAATTGACAAATTCTCTAGTAGAAGTTATGAATTTTATGAATAGTGTGTTTAGAGATTACTTGGATTGTTTTATGTTGGTATTTCTTAATGACATACTCATTTATTAAAAGGATGAGGAAGATAAATTTCAACATTTGAAACTAGTTTTGTAATGTTTATGAAAGCATAAATTATATGGTAAGCTAAGTGTACATTTCTTCAAAAAAAGGTGTAGTATCTAGGACATATTATCTCAATAGATGGTATTTATATAGATATATCAAATATAAGATCCATAATGTAGTGGAAGACACCAAAGAACGTGAAAGAAGTAAGAAGTTCATGGGATTAGTGTGATATTAAAATAAATTTGTTCTAAATTTCTCTAAGATAGATAATCATATTACCTCTCTTCAGTAGAAGAATCAGAGTTTCATATGGTCAGAGAAGTGTGAGGTAGCCTTTCAAGAATTAAAAAGGGGGCTTACTTTAGCACCAATTATAAGAGTTCTCAATCCTAATGGTAAATTTTTAGTGATCATTGCTGCATCTAGGGATGGACTTGGAGGAGTTTCTATGTAGGATGGTTTAGTAGTAGCCTATGAGTTAAGGAGAATGAATCCATATGAGTTGAATTATGAGCCTTGTTACCTATAAATTGCATAAATTGTGCATGATTTATATATTTTTAGTCATTATCTATTGGGAAAATCATTTGAGCTCAAGATTGTTAACTTAGGACTCAAGTACATCTTCACCCAACCCAATCTGAATGCTTTTCAAAGATGATGGTTAGAGTTATTGATTGACTATGATTTTGGTATTAACTATATCAATGTTAAGGAAAATATATTATTTGGTGCTCTAATATATAGAAGGTACACATCAGTCATAACTACTATAAAGAATACATTCAAAAATCAAGTGATAAAATTATCACCAAGAGATGAATTCTATGATTAGGTTAGGAAAACATTGTTTGAGAATGCTTAGAGTCATAAGTTTAAGGGATTCATAATAGAGAATAATGGTATTTTAAGGTATAATGGAAGTATGTATGTGATAGAAAGAGAGAATATAAGGACCATACTCCATAAGGAATTTTACAATGACCCATATTAAGTATATCTAGGATTAACCAAGCTCATGGATGATCTTAGACTAGTCTATTTCTATAAGGGAATCAAGAGAAATGCAATGGATTTTGTGTCTCATTTTCTAGAATGTCAGTGTGTGAATCTTGAACATGTTCATATGGTTGGATTATTATATCCACATGACATATTAGAATGGAAGTGATAGGTGATAAGTATTGAATTTATCCAAGTGTTGATATTATCATGAAATAGGCATGACATGATCTTGTTAGTAGTTGAAAAACTAACCAAGGTAGCTCACCTTATACTGGATAAATTGACTAATGATGCACCTAATCTTGTGAAGAGATTAATCAATAAAGTTTTTTGGTTTCATGGTTTTATAGATAAGATGATTTTAGATCATGATCCAAGGATGAATTATAGGTTTTGGTTGACTATGAATACAACTCTAGGTACTAAGTTGAAATTCAACACTACATATCACCCACAAACTGATGGACAAATAGAGTGAGTTAATCAGGTTTTATAAGATCTCATTCATATGTATTTCAAGGATAAACAATAAAAATGGGAATAATATCTTCCATTGGTTGAGTTTGATTACAACAACTCATAATAATCAATATTGAATATGGTTCCATTTGAGGCATTATATGGAAGGAGGTGTAGAACACCATTAAATTGAGTCAAGTTGGAGGATATTATGGTCTTTGAACTTGAGATGTTTTTAGAAATGTAAGAGTAAGTCAGGACAATCAAGCAAAGGTTGGATGTGGTTAATGATAGACAAAAAAGTTATGTTGATATGAAAAAAATAGCTAGAAAGTTTTTTATTGGTGATGAAGTGTTTCTATAGGTTAAGCCTCACAAAAGCTTGATTAAATTTGGGAATTCAATGAAACTTTCACTTAGATATGTAGGACCCTTTGAGGTTTTGGAAATGGTCAACCCCCTATTGTATATGATTACATTTCCACCATATTTAGCTATTTTTCATAATGTATTCCATGTGTCTTATCTTAAAAGGTATATAGTTTATCCTTCACATGTGTTAGATTTCAATTTTTTGTAGGTTATTGATCCTGGGTTGGTCATGTTAGAACCAATCAAAGTAATTAATACTCAAAAACTTCATTTGCATAATAGAGAAGTGTCATAGTACAATTTATTATGGGACCAATACTCTAAGCATGGTACCACTTGGGAGGACAATGATGAGCTTTACAATCTATTTCCACATTTATTTTCTTGATTTGTTATTACATATCATATTGTCTTCTACTGAATAATATTTTAAATTCATAACTTGTGTTTAAATAAATGTCATCAGGATGATGACCAGATTTATGGGGAAGGATACCACATCCTAATTTCTCTCTAAGTTAAATAACCTATTTAATTCATTGATTATTATAGTTGATTAGTTGATTTACTAGTATTGGACTAAGCTTATTGACATGTGTTGATTATGAGATAGTTTGTGTTACTTAATTTACATATTTATATATTTTGAGTTATTGGTAATTTTATATTTGTTACTTTATGATCATGTTTGATTATTATAAAACATTATTTTATGGATATAATGATGTTTCAAGATAACTACCTTCATTATCATGAGGTGGATGTA
Source organism: Torreya grandis (assembly GCA_037957365.1). Classification (NCBI taxonomy): domain Eukaryota; kingdom Viridiplantae; phylum Streptophyta; class Pinopsida; order Cupressales; family Taxaceae; genus Torreya; species Torreya grandis. Next base: position 1,149,638 of record JARHVA010003468.1, on the reverse strand, counting down.
GGATAGATTCTTGCTTCAGATCATGATGGGAGGAGAGCATCATGGGAGAGGGTAGTTTAAATGGTGATGCTAGGGGATAATAGATAAAAAAATATGCAAACCATTTCACACACTACTTATTATATCATGTTTCTTAAATTATTTGTTTGATATAAATAGTTTATCATGTTTTATGATTATTAACATGTTTTTGATTTATGATAATAATCATGCTATTTCATTGAGTGATTTAATTAGTTTATTAAATATGATAGCTTATCTTATATAATGACATTATTTGACGTAATAGTTTGACTAAAATGAATAAATTTGTTTATGTTATGCTTACCTTATTGTTTTATTATAAATGGTTTTGTATAATAACATTTTGATGTTATAAGCATTAAAAAGTATAAATAGATCCTACAATTATTTATCCACAAGATTTAGATAATAATAATTAAAAATTATTATTATATATGATAAATTTATATGTTAAAGAATATAAATAACATTATTTTTTGAATATATTGTATTCAATTAACTATTGACCCAAGGTTTGATTTTAATGTATATGGATACATTATTTTTAATTGTTGAATTGTTTTAATAAATCATTGTATTGGTATATATGTTAATGGATAGAAGAGTAATGTGGAACTATAACCTAAGGGTATTTTCATGCAATATAATCATTATTTTATTGTTTTGGTTGAGGTTTGTTACATGGGAATACATTGGTTATCAACCAGTTTATAGACTTTGCATCAAATAAATGTTGGAGACTATTTGATTAAGATTTAGTTGGTCAATGATTATTTATAAATTCATTATCATGCAGATTTTATAAATAATATGAAATGGTTATTTAGAGATTTGAGAAAACTATTGATATGATTAGGCTACTAATCATTCATTGAATTCATATCAACATCATTTTTGGAAAATATGGAGTTCTGTTTGTGGAAGATGGAAACAATTAGATGAAATTGATAGACATGGCACTGCACATAGAGGAGATATACATAAGATGAGAAGAGATAGTGAAAGAAAAGGGAAATAAATAATTTTGTCTATATGGAATATTACCAGGTTGGTTATATATTTCAATTATTATATGGACTATACTAAATGTTTTTTGGATTAAGCTAAATACTGGGTTTAATTTATTTTTATCATAGAAATAAAATGGGTTGTATACATGTCCCTTTGGTAGGTTTGGCCTCCACATAACCCTATATCTACCTAGGGTGACTTGAGAAGGCTAGGTTAGAGTAATTGGGTTTTAGCCTTAATTTTAATAGGATTTTTAAATTTTTTCTTAAACTTCTCTTTCAACTATGAATAACTTTATTTGGTCTTGGAAGATTTTTTTGTACATGTATATGTATAATATGGACCAATGTAAATAGGTTTGAACTAGTTGTTATATATTCATATATGGTAATATGGATAATATTATGTTGGTATGTGTCTTTTAATATGTAAACCTATTTGACTTTTATTAGGAATTAATATAGGGGTTTTCCTTATATTAAATTAAAGTGTGTAGTATATACATAGATATAGATATATATGTATATAATTTGATGGAATCGATATAGTATGTGTGTATATATATTTATAAATATTTATATAAATACACTGGTATTTTTGGAAATACAAATGTTTGTAAATAAAAAATATAAGGTTATATATATATATTGGATGTAGGAAGCCTATATACATGGAATTGATGAAGGGGTTTGAATGGAAATTAATTGATTGTTTTTTAAAAAATTCCACCCATTTATGACTATTGTGTTTTATATGATTATTGTGTAGAGTCCAAAACATGTGTTTAGTTCTTGTTTGGGTTTATAATAACAATATAGGTTCAAAAATATTATATGATTTCTAGGGTTCAGGTATATAAATATATGATTTTTATTTAAAACTCAGCCCTATAAATGAAATTATACTCAGAGGTTTAAGTGAAATGATGTAATGAAGATTATAGTGGAATGTATAATATAAATACATGTGTATTAAACATGACTATGTATTATTTATTATATAGATATATATGAACTATGAATGAGGTGTATGCTTATTCTATAGAGAGATTGGGTATATGGGATCCAATTATGTGTTTTACATTATACATATCGACTAAGTATAAGTAGCTATTTAATCAATTGTGTTATTTTTTAATAATTTTATGACTATTTATGATGATTATATAAATGAACTGGACTTTATAATGAGTTTTAAACTAATTGGGTATAATCAGTTGAGTGCTTGAATTTGTATGAAGTGTAAATTTTAAATTGACTACATTGTGTATTGATTTAAAAAGGAATATGGTAAACTGTACTATGTATGAAATCCTTTAGGTTTCATAGGAACAAGTTTATTAGTTTCATTTCATTTATGATATAGTTATGGGATAATTTATTTGAATGGATACCTATTCATAAAGCATATAGAATACTCTAAGATATTCGAGAGTGGATGTCATATTAGAAGTATACTACATAAAAAATGGTATTTATTTAGTATTGAAAATATATTCAAATATTTAAAAATAATTTATATATACACACATATATATAAATTGGTAAAACATATAATAGTGGAGTGTATTAAATCAAAATTTGGTTATACTAGTTATATATATTGTGTTGTACATTATTACCATGTTTTTTATGAATGTTGTTATAACAACATCATGTAATTAACCCTTGCTTATATTTGGTTATATATAAAAACATTAGAATATTGTATTTAAGAGTTTAAATATATAATATTTATGATATTTTATACTGGATGTTGTTATATGTGGAATATGAAAAATTTATTTAGCTAGGTTTATAATATTATTCTATGGAGAAACATTATTATAAGTTTCTTAATGGTTAATGCAATTGGTATTCTAGATAATCATTACCCAGATGGTATGTTATATGAAGGACTATTTTTTGATACAATTCACTTCATTTGATGGACTAAATGAATATATGTGATATTTATGTACTTATCATAATTTTTATTAGCTAAGGTAGAATATTATAAATGAATCTATTTTTTATTTTATTTTATCAAATCTCACATTCATGAACCTAATTAAGTAGTGGATGGATTCCACTAGATTAATTAGAACCATCAATGCAGGATAATGGGTAATCTAATCAAGTGGTATGTATGAATTTTATTGATCATATAGATAATTTATTATTTAAAAAATTGGCCAAAGTAATGTTTGATAAACATTATCAATTCATATTTTGATATAGTTTTCATATTTGTACGATTTCATATTAGAACATTTTTCTTTATGGTACACATTATGTATTAGATATCTTCAACAAATAGGTTCTAGTTTGTTACTAAATATTACCACACCATCATTATCTACCCATCTGTGAAGGGATTACCATCCCATTGTTTGGGAGATAGTGTGGGGGATATATGGTCTATTGTTGGTATGAAAAAGTTCTTGGATGATGCTCTCCTACCTAGATGGAGTGATATACTCTAATCTACACTTGAGATTACATATCGATATTTGATTCATAGAGACTCTTGAGTCATGGAGACTTTACTCAAAGGAGATGTTTTATCATTTATGATATTTTATGTATTATTAAAAGTGTAATATTTATTCATTGAAATTTTACAATGGTGGTTGTAATGTTGTATCATTTGTGGTTGAATATATAATATTTCAATTATTTTGAGACATAATATTTGTGGTTATTTAGTATTTTTCATTATTTTTGTATCTATTCATGGTGATCCTTAGTTAAGTGGATTATCTACAACCTATAGGGTTAACTAAATTAATGTAGTTAGTTCAATATCACTAGTTATATTTCTCATGGTAAAATCTAAATGTTGAATATGTGTATTTAATTTTATAAAAATTATTACAATATTTTGGTAAAACCCTATGGGGTTATAAAAAACAATTCAAAATCATGTGTTGGTAGCCTGAATCACAAATTTTGACTTTCTAAGAATCATATACTATCAATTTGTCTTCTTGTATGAGAATATATCATAATCCTTCATTTGATGCATTAGTGCAAATAAGTAAATCTTCTATAGGGTTAGGAACAACCAAATTTAGTGCACTGGTGAGATTGTCTTTCAATAATGGAAAAGATTATTCACACTTTTCCATCCAATCAAACTTATTCCCCTTATTTTGAAGTGATGTGATGGGGTTTAGAATATGAGAAAAATTCTCAACAAAGCATCTATAGTATCCTACCAGTCCCATGAAATTATGTAACTCTATAACATTGGTGGATACTGGCCATTTTAAATTTCTTGAATATTGGAGAGATCCACAAATATTCCTTCTCCAAAAATAATATGTTCAAGATATTATACCTCAGACTATTCAAAATTACGCTTCTCCAAATTTACAAACAATTGGTCTTCTCTTCAAACCTGTAAGACCTACCTCAAATGGTCCTCATTCTCCTATTTAATCTATGAATAAATCAAAATGTTATCTAGAAACACTAACATAAAATGATCCATGAAGGTGTAAAACACACCATTCATAAGACTCATGCACATTTTTTGAGAATTTTTTAATCCTAAAATGTATAATTATTAATTCATAATGCCCATACCATGTTAAAATTATAGTTTTATGAATATCTAGGTCAATTATACATAACTAGAAATATCTAGATTTCAAATAAATCTTAAAGAATACCTTAGATCCCCATATTTGATCAAATAAATAATCAATCCTAGATAAGGGATAATGATTATTAATTATCACATTATTAAATTAACATTAATCCACACACAATCAAAGGGATCCATCCTTCTTCTTAATAAAAATGACTAGTGATCCCTAAGGAGGCACACTAAGACAAAATCAATCATTATTGAGGTGTTTCTTAAGTTGTATCTTAAGTTCATACAAATTAGGTGTGGTCATCTAATAAGTTGCCTTCAATATGGGTTAAACCCCATGAACTAAGTCAATCTAAAAAAAATCTCATATAGAGGAGGCATAGCTATCAATTTATTTGGAAACACATAAGGATATTCCCATAAAATAGGATGGTCATAAAAAGAAGCCTTCTCTGACTCATCTAACATATCACTCACAATGATAGAAAACATATGGAAACCTTTCCTCAATCTTCTCTTAGGTTACATTGTAGTGATAATTAAAATGGAAATAGGTTTCTTGACACCAAATATTACCATAGAAGTCACAAGGTCATGCTCACATTTGATAACCTTGTCATAATAAATCAATTTGCCTTTATGAATCAAAATCCAATCCATTCCCAAGAAAACATCATAGGTACATAAGGGAATTATTTGTAAGTAAATACTAATGGAAAAGACACCTAGGTATAAAATTCAACTACTGACATAGGAGATAATGAATATATTGGCCCCCTAGGCCCACTCCACTACCCAAATTTATAACTACTTATTAGCCACTAGCCCACAATGGTCCATGACAGAAGGAGAAATAAAGGAGTCTGATTCTTTTGAATCAAAAAAATATAAATTGAAATTCCTTTTAGATATTACATGTGGTCTCAATGAATGTTTCTTGGTGAATATATTCTATTTCCTTGACCCTTATTTCCCACTATCTATTATGATACTAAGGCCTTCTACCTACTAGCAATCAATGTTCAAAGAGGACAATCTAGTGAAAATTGATTAAAATATATGCACATGAAGCAAGTACCCTTTTGTGGGTCTCTCCCTAAGTGAGTTCTAGCTATTCTAAGTCCAAATAAAGTATTTGACCCTGAAGGTTTGCCTATTCAAACTAAGGATCATGCATATTCATAGACTACTAATGGTTTGGGGTTCTAACCACACCACATTTTGGTGGTTCTTATCCAAATAGTTCTTATTATGATTGTGGTCAAAATGGTTGATTTATTACTAAGGTTTATAGAGGGGGTCTAAAGTTATGTTAACCTACTTTCCAACCTCCCATAGGTGAAATATATTCACCTTACAACCTTGAGTCACACTGATATTTTAATTTGCCTTAAAACTTCTCTAGATATTATTAAGTCTTCCCATGAGACTCTTTGTCAGAATATGACTTCTCAACTAACATTGCAAAGGTAGGGGATACAAAATTTGAAATTTTACCAATGGATCAAGATTTAGGCCTCTAAAAACTTATTTAATTTTATTACCTTATTTATGTAACCCTACACATACTTGATCAAATCCAAAAATAGACACTCATATTGTGCCACCATGCCATTCCATTTTTGAGGTTCATAAAATTAATCCACCTTATTCTGCACATAATGAGGTGAAAATTAGCATGCTTTAAAATGATCTTCAAACAATTCACATGTAAGGGAAGCTTGTGTCAAGTGGATATTTTGATCCCTTCCTTCCCACCATATCTTAACTGAATCATAAATTAAGTAAGTGCCTAAAAAGGCTTTCCCATTATAATCACAATCATATAAATTGAAACACCCCCTCATGATTTCCAATCAAGCTTCTACTATAAATAATTATTGAGTACCATCAAAAGTAGGAGGGTATAATATGATTAAATATTCTACCAAGTCACTAAACATAGGTCTAGGAGGGGGTCCATATTTTTCCTCTCACAATGCTCACCATTGTGATGCACTTTAGCTTTATAACCTCTAAAATGGTCATGGGATGGACTCCTAGACCTTTATCTCTAAAATTATACTTTATAATCTTGGGAATGTCATGCAGAGTGTCTCTTTTGACTCATGTTAAACTATGGGAAATATTTATAGCAAGACATCCCTCATTTATTGCATGGACAAGAAGAGTTAGACCCCAATATCATTCATTCCTTATTGATTGGAAGGATCATTCTCACCAAGGGGATCCACCTCATAATGTGATTAATGTTATCCTCTCATTCTACATGACAAAACTAAGTCATTAGCAAACAACTGGAAACTAGAAAGCCACAAAAATGAATAAAATCACCCAGAGTTCTTGGTGTTACAACCATGCTCTAATACCAAGATGTTGTTCCCATTTTTTCAATAAAATAATAGATATGACACACCAAAAACACATTTAAAGAAGCAACCAGATTTATACAAGCCAAGTCCTATAACTATCATGTTGTATTACATAGAAGGAAACCATTAAAATTATTTGTCCATGTTTACATAATCAATTCATAACATTTGACCAATCCCCTTCCTACTTAGCTGATGTTGAGATAATTTTCAAAATTAACCTACACCCTTGCTAATGATCTTTTCTCTATGTGGTGGCTTCAGGTCCATCTTAGTTTGAATTATCAGGGGATAAAATCACACCATTTTTCACAATCTTAGATCTTTAGGTATATTTATTAGTGTACACTCCTTTAATCCTGAGAGATTTGAGATGCTACCACTTGGCAATGTCCTAGGATCTTAGTTATATGGTGGCCATCAAGACTAACCCTATTCCAAATAAATCCTTTCATGCTCAGGGATTCTACCATGTGGTAGCATATTAGGCATCAAATCCATAGAGGATTTGAGGTTTAAGATAAACATCCAAACTCTTAAATATATTAGGATGATGTCATATGGCATCATTCATCCTATTTTCAAATTACCTAAAGAGTAATTAAGGTAGAAGTTGAAGGAAAACTCTGACTCACAAGTGTAAGGCATAAATATAAGGAAAACATGTTGGTATTCAAAAAAAATTCTCACAACATTTATCCCCAAATTTTTTTGACAAAAAATTTAAAGACTTAAGATATATAATAAATATCTATGACTTTAACATTATTACTCATGACAATTGCTCTTACAATTACACAATGATTTCTCTAAAGGCTTCAAGACTTAGCCAATGTGTTATAACTTTAAAATTTTTGTCTTTGCATAAAATTTAAAACTAATAATATAATTTATTAGATTATGATAAGCTTATTTTATGAATAAGATAAGGTTAAATTCATTTAAAACTATGATAAGTCTTTATACAAAATGATAGTCCTTCTCCACTAAGTTCTGTGTGTAACAAGTGAACACACTAACTGTGCAACTTTTGATGCACTTTTATTAAGGACAAAGGATTTATAAATTACATTAATGACTTTTGATATTATTATTTACAAAAAATTTTATCTAAAATCCAAATACTTACACCATTATGTTGATGTCTTCAGAACTACTGTTCTGCCAATTTCAAAATAATTTATCTGAAGACCTAAGGACTTAAACAAAAAATTCAAAAATTAAAAACTTTTGTTTTCAATATTTATTCTAAAAAACTCACAACAAAAGTTAAAACCATTTTTATGAAGGCCAAATTTTTTATAAATACACTAAGTCTTTGACTAAAGACATCCATTTATACAAGACTTAAAAATCAAAAATAAACTTTAACAAAGACAAGGGTTGAAAGATCAATTTTAAATAGGACAAGACAAGAAATAATTAAAAAAAAGAAAATTCATATCCTAGATAAGGTTATGTTGGTACAAAAAATTATCATGAGTTAAGTCAGTAGTGTGGGAACTGAGTCCTCACGTTAGTTAGCAATGTAGAGACAAAGTCCCTATTCTATTAGTAGGTGGAGATACGTTTATTGAAATCCAAAAAGGAAAAATAAAGGGGAAATATATTCAAATATATTTTTAGTAAAAATGTTTTCTATTGGGGGTTTCATACTTTTAACTAGAAAGTACAAAAAAGAGTTAGAAAGGAAAATGAGAGGAATGATAGAAAAGAGGGGGAAATGATAAATAAAGGAGGAATGAGATTATTATATCTAGTTAAATATATATTCTACCATGATAATCCCAAGAAAAATGAAATATAACTTTGGGTAGCTAAATATAAAAACTTACAAGAATAGCCCAAGAATAGGAAAACATTGTATCCATGGAAACTCTCTGATTCAATTGGTGGTAAAGACATAATTCACTCTTATGAGTAAAAAAACTTACACTGAGATAATTATCTAATACGATAATATAATGAAAGAAAAATATCTCATATTTACGTAAAAATATAATTAAAATATTTATTAAACCCCACTAACATTTCACATCCATAGAAATAATACAAAAATATTCTTAAATAAATACTTAATGTGAGATTTCTATTTTATGATAGTTTGTTAGTTATTATGAAAACAATTTGAAAGTAGATATATAGATACAAATTAATCATACAAAAAATTATAACTCATGAAGAAATCATGAACACAACGTGTACAAAATCTCTCTATTCTAATATTTACTGAGTTGCAAATACAATCTCATCCTTCAAACAGTTTATGCTTAGTCTCACTACCAAAAGTCCCCTTTATAATGAGCCTAACACTCGTATTTATAATTCAAGAAGGTGTTTAAAGGATGTAACCATTTTTTTGATTTATAGATGGTGTAAAAGAGAGTTTACAAAAATTCCCTACCCAAATGGTGAAAAAAATGATTTTTTGCTTTTACACCATTTGAAATGTGCAAATCAAAATTGCATGATTTGAGACTTACAAAATGACATAGTAAATTTGCATGAATTAAATTCATGAGGTTACAATTACAAAATTTTCAAATGGAAATTGTAAAATAAGATCCAACATTTACATGAAAATATGAAAAAAATTAACAAAGCTTATTTATTTTCACTTTTATTAATCATAATTTCAACTCACTCTAATAACTGCTTCTTTTTTCACTTCTGGGTTGTTGGATTATTTAGAATACCATATAAGGGACCATTATTTACAATAGTTGACATTATGATGATATTGTTTTAAGTTATTACTCAAAACTTCTTCAAAAATAGATAATATAGGTAATCAAGTCTTCTAATGCTTAGTTTCAACATGTTTATACCAATTGTAATCACATAGTTGAAATCATCAAGAAACCAAGATGTATATAAAACCTATGCATCAATAAACACATGGAATCCTACATATTATTAAGGAATTTATAATCATCATGGTGTAATTGTTTTATAATTTTTACATCCAAAATGAACTCAAGAAGACAACATGATGTAATAATAGGTCATTGAAAAGTGAACAACTCTAGAAAATCCACCCCAAACCACTCCAAATTACCTTGAACACCACATTTTATGAAGACAATTAAATTTATTAAGATTTTGAGCTCTTTGGAACATGAAAAATTTTGAATTATCAAAATGCATGTGAAAGAGCCTTCAAAAGGCTACATAAGGTAAAATAACTTTTATAATTATGCCAACAATAGAAAACCACTGTTATTTTACCAAAACCTCCCTTATTCCTACCAAAACTACTCTTCTAATCAACATCATGGGTTTTCCTTCTCAAAACCACCTATTAAAGCTAAAAGCCATGGATTTTATGGTCAAAACCACCTCTAAACACTAAATACCATGCTTTTATAGCCAATACCATGGGTTTTAAGACCACAACAACATTTTAAACACTCAAACCCATGGATTTTATTCATAAAACCACTTATTCTTTAAAATACCATGAATTTATTGGTGAAACCATTTTAATTATCCATTTACCAAAAATTAAGGGGGAAACCACAAATTAAAAAGTGAAAGCAACATTTTCAAAAGGTAATACCACATATTTTTAGACTTAAAATAACCCCTTATTTTAAAAAGGCAAATCGACATGATCAATACATGAAAAAATATTTTCCTAAAGGAAAATTACCATGAATGGGGTAAGGGGAAGTTTTAAGTGGGATGATAATATTTTATTAAAAATGAATTTTCATGTTGTAGGTTTTTTGAGGAAGATTATACATGTGAAACAAACTTATAAAAGTTCTTAGCTTAATAAATGTCATTTTACTTTCTAGTGAGTTTTCAAGGATATTATACAAGGTGGTAGAGTTTGAGAAGGTAGTGGATGGGACACTAGTAAACCTATCATTCTATCTCCACTTGAACTATCTATCACTTCAAGGTAGCATACAAAGGATAGAACTTGAAACCTATAAAAATGCATTAATAAATTTGCACAACTTGTAAAATTGAAACGACCAATTTACATGAATTTTAAAATTATATAGATCAATTTACACAACTTGAAATTTTCAAAAACAAATTTGCACGAATTGAAAAAGCATGTTGAGAAATTTGCACCATTAGAAATTTGTAAAAACAAATTTGCATGACTTACAAAATTACATTGATAAATTTACACAAATTGAAATTTGTATAAACAATTTTTCAAGACTTGGAAAAGTGTATTAATGTTTTTGCATGACTTGAAATTTGTAAAAACAAATTTTCATGACTTGTAAAAGTATATTAGTGTTTTTGCATGACTTGAAATTTGTAACAATAAATTTGCATGACTTGAAAAAGTACATTGGTGTTTTTCCATGACTTGAAAATTGTAACTATGATTCTCTCCCTTGATTTTTAAGTTCAATATGAAGTTTTTGTACCAAGTTTTAATAGTCAAAATTCATCTCTTAGATCTGGTCTCTACATTGGGACAAAAATTAGGAACTCTCAAAGAAGTTTGATTTTACCTTGAATTTTCACTCTAGTGATGAGAAGATAAAATGAATTTATGACTTATCTCTTCTCTCTATCATAGTATGCTTTCTATGATGACAATATTCTTGTTGCACTAAAAAAAAAAAAAAATAGATATCTTTAACACACTATTTGGAAGATGGAAAGATAAACTTCATTATTCCACCCAAGCCTTGTCCAATGGATTATAGAGTTAATGTCCCATTCTACAAAACTATTATCATCCTTGTATTTAAAACACCTCTAATTTCATGTATGAGAACAATTGGGGATATTGTCTCAAAATGTAAAATTACAAAACAAAAAATAGATCCAACTGAGGGATTACATTTCCAAAGGAAATGTAGAAGTACTCTACAATCTTACATGACTAGTGTCTCCTTACTATAGATTCCTAAGGAATTTTATGTATCTCAAATTTATATGTCCTAATCTAACCAACTAATGATAATTTCACCTATCTCAATTATATGAGAAATAAACATGCATTGTTAGGTCAAATCCCCTATTATGAATATTTGTATATTTTCATCCAACCAACTGATAACTAGTTTTCCCATCTCAATCATATGAGAAATGAGCATGTTTTGTCAAGCCAGATCACTTTTCTTTAATTTTTACCTATTCAATTAAATATATCCATGATAAATCTATTTTTTTATTTCTTGAGATATGAGCATCCATATCACTATTTTCATAACTGTAAAAACTATTTTTTGGATAAACTATCAAATGTCTATTTTGGAAAATCACGTTACCAAAATACTTCATGGCCCATTTCTGCATGTCATCCAAGAATTGAAGAATATTTACACTAAATAAATCATATGAGGATATGAGATATCTAAATAATTGGGATTAAATACAAGTATAGATCATGGTTATGAACATGTGAAAGAAGAAGGACCAAAACAAGGAGAGCAAGGAACAATAGACAACCTATTGTATTTATTTAAAGCAACACACACACACCAAAAAATATTGGAAAATGAAACAATCCAAAATAGGGAAAGAAAAACTATTTATAGAGTGTAGAAGAAAACAAAAGGACTATACAAAACCATTCACTAGCTAGGAGACTTACCCTTTGTTTTGGAATAATAAATTTGACTTATTAACTCTGAACACATTTAGAAGTAATGACCAAATAGGTGGGAATAAAAACATATATTTATCATTCACATAGGTATGATCATGAATGAAGAAATCAATAATGTTTTCATATTTTGAAGTGAAATCATTATGAATTCTCCAATATTCTATGATTACCCTTGAACAATACCATACTATTTTTAATGTCTTCTTGGGTGAATATAAATGCATCTATGCTATATATAGTATCTGAATTGAAGAGAAGTGTGTCACATATATGTTTTTGAGTTTTAACCACAATATGATATTCTTATCAAATGAATGAAGCATTGATATTCATTTCCAAGTTTCTTCCCATGGTAGAAATGAATTCATCATTGAAAGAGTCATCATCATCATCATCTTCTTCAATTTCCTCTCCCTTGACATTTTCCATTTCACTTGTAATGAATATTGGCCACCATTAATTTTTTTATATATTCACATATTTTTTTATTTAAATATTCAAATTAATGTGGTTTCTAATATACATAGGCTTGATTGTTTTGGATTAAAATCTTTCAGATAATTTTTCTACAAGGGGACATGAAAAGTAAGTTCTATGGGAATCTTCAAATTTGATCACTAATCTTTCATTTTGATATAAGATGAATATTATTTTTCACAATAAAATTTTATGAGGTTATATTCACCTTCAAAAATTAAAACATCACACTTTGCATTATTACTTTTTTCTATTTTTGGTTGAACTAGTTGTTCTTCAAACTACTAATTTTCTCCTAGGACTATGAAGTTTGAGCAATCTTATGAAATAGGAAAATATTTCTCTTATTTTCAAAGGGGGAAGCCAAATTATTCATCTATTTTATGATCAATCATTAGTCCCTCCAATTATTCACATTCTTCCATAATTGTTAAATTGAAACAATCATATATGATAGGAATCACTTTCTATTTCTCTTTGCTAGACTTTTGACATGTTTGATCAAGAACTTGCCTTCAAACACTCTTTTATAAATATTATAGACTCTTGATTGTATTAGGTTTCATTTTTTCTTCATCACCATTTTCAATCATTGTAACACCTTTTGAAACCTCTTTCCTTAACATTATATAAATAATGAAATTATTTTTAATCTTAAAGGCTTATTGTTGTGCAACATCCAAGTCATTTACCTTGTTTATTATCAATATTAACTTTATCTATTTTTGAATATAATAAATGAAAATATAGATTTTATTGTTGAGATTTGGATGATTTGTCTAAGGGATTAGTCTCAATAATTTGTTGAAATGTGTTAGGAACTCTCTCATCTACTCATCATCTTGATTTTGAATCTATAAGAAATTTGAAAACAATATACACATGTCCATAGTTGATATTAATATATTATAAAAAAATTCTTCAAGTATTTCCAATTCATAATTCATCTATCTTCCATATGCCAAAACCACTCACCAATAGGTATTATGAGAGTCTCAACAAAAATCTTGACAATGAAATCTTCATGCATAGCTCATAATATACTACATGAAATTTTGAAGGCCAAGATATGTTTATTTACATATTTACAATTTAATCCAAAAAATGATGACGTATTTTACAAAAATTGAGGTCAAAATTCCACCTGTAGCTCCCAAAATCTTAAATTTTCCCTAAAAAATGACCCTTGTGCATAGACTATCTACATTATTGACTAAGTTTTGATGTTTTTTAAGTTTTTTTATGGTTTATAAAGGTCTTAGAGATCAAATTAATCTTAATTTATCATAATAGTCCTTTCAAGAATCTTGGAAATAACCTCCATCCCTCTTTCTATCATACATTGACCTCTAAACAAGGCAATTTTAGGCTTAAATGATTGTGTCTTGCTATTATAGGTACATATTGATGTGATTTTAAACATTATTAGTGTCCATTTAATATTAAATAAGTGATTAAATACCATTTATGGTAAAATATATCTCTTCACCCATCTTCTTTATGGCAATTTGACTCCAAACCAAGCTTTTTAGGTCTTCAACTAGGTATATTTTATATAATGGCCTATAAGTACCTTCAAGGAATAAGGGTACTATTTTTGAGCTTGGTAAAATGTTTGAAGATCCATTGAACACTTATGATTGATAAAGTATCATCATAAACCTTACTTTACTTAGAGGAATTGATTGTGCTTACTTTCATCTCATGGCCCAGGATTGTGTTTTAGGTCTAACTATAGGTGCAAATGGTTGTAGATGACCTTGAAGTATTATTAGTGTGATTAATATCTCCTTTAACTTAATTAATTTAAATTAATTTTGAACTTAAAATAACTTTAAATACTCCTTTAATTGACATGAAACTCACTTATCCACTCACCCACTCTTGCATATACTAGCTTGAAGGTCCTTGACTATGCCTAAGTAGGATGTAAGCATGCTCTTAAATGGCCTTGAACAAGATACTAAGTGTCCTAAGATTAATCATCCTATAAACCAACATATTAATAATTCCTTTCACCTTGAAACCTACTTGATGATCCAAAACCTTGTTTTTTCATGACAAACCACTTGAAAGACTTGTTTGAAAACCCTTGCATTAAAAGGGCTTGGCTATAGATATTAATTCCAAGGGAGAAACCTAAGTCCTTGTAAAATGAAATATTAAAGCCTACCAAGCTTCTTAAAAATTTTATTGAGACTTTCAAAATTCTATAAAATCTATAAACATAGTCTCCTCCTTTCTCTCACTTTGACTATGATATGACTTTAGACTGAGGTATGTATAGATAGTAACTAAGGTCCTAATGCTCTATTCAGTCATCAAGTGATAATGAGACTTGATCATAACATTTTGATGCTTCATGATCAATATTACATATTATTCTTGTAGTGACAGTGATCAAAGCCATATACTATCTCTTATTTCCTAGTCATCAACCTAGCTATAAGTAAGCACTATTAGGCACTGTAGATGTTCACTTAGAGGGTTGTAGGTGGTTTTTTTACTTATTATGAAATAAAAAAAACTATTATATTTATCCTTTATTGATCATAATTTGATTTTAATGAATATTTAACATCTCCTAAAACATTAAACCTCATACTGAACCACTTCTCTTCTTAGCTTTGTTATTTTGAAAATATGACTGTGTCCTCAGGCTGTAGGTTAACTACAGGGTTAAATGTTGGATTTAGATGTATTTTAATTTTTCAAAAACTTATATAATATTTAAAATTGTTTTACCTATTATCCATCCATAAAATATATTATATTTAAAACCTAACTCTAAAAATAGCCTCATTAAGCTTTTGAAAGTCCAAACACTACTCAAAAGGACTTCACATAGTTACAATACGAGCTTATTATGCAATTTAAGGCTATATGTGCTCTTCATGACCTATGTGTGTGATATGAAATATACAAGGCCTTCCTTGAAACATTTTATATTAGTCTATCACTTTATAACACTTACTTAGTAGACCATACCTCACTAAACTATACCCCTCCCTTTAAATCATATAGCTTGAAAAAGGCTTGACTATTCCTTTCATAGTCAATAACCCTTGTATAGACTATCAACATACTTGATATCTTAGAGAAATCAGTGATAGGTAATAAGGGTTTTAGAAAACTCTTTATGCTATGATTATTCCTTAGAAGCTTCAACACAGTCTAAGGAGGTCAAATATCTTCTAGCAACCTCTTATATTAGCTCACTGTCCTAACATCAAGGGTACTTGATGATAAGTATTGTTTCTAGCACTATAGGTATCCTTTTAGCTTATTCATGATGATTTTGTATTGGGCCTAAATGTCCGTAAACCCTTAACTAAGGTTGTTGTTATGTAGTGATTTACATTCTTAATTAATGAAGATAGGCCTCTTGGGGTATTCAAAATCCTCATTTTGACGATAACTTGCTTAAGAGAAGTAGTTGTATGTGAATATTCTATGGTTGTAGGTTAGCATCTTGTCTCTTAAATCCCTCAAGGTGGCATCTTCCTTGTATTCTTGCTCCATATGGGAATAAATTAGTGTTCATGCCTTCCTAAGACTCCATGAAGCTTTAAAGTTCTTAAACCTATCATATAGGCCATTTTTAATAAAATACAGGCCTATAGGTGTTATTTTAGGGATTATAAGTGCACTTATATTTATTTTATATCTCTTTCTTTCAATTAAAACTTTTATTTGAATGACACTCTTCACACTAACCATAACTTACCTTCTATAATCCCATCTTGAGAATCAACCTTTTTGTCATGACTTAGGTTAGGATTTTAGGCCTATTGTAGGTGCTCAATCTTTATAGGCCTATAGTCATATTTTATGATAAGTTTGGATGTTCCATAAGAGATTATGCCTTGGAACTTGCTTCTGATGGTTCTTTGTCAAAAATTTAGCTCTTTGATGATGTAAATAGGAGATAGAAATGATGTAAGGGCGATAAGAGTGGAGTGACGTTGAAAATAAGATGGAGGAGATTGGAAAAAAACAAGAAAACATAGTAAATGATTGTGTATGATAGTGATGAGGGAAGGATGAGATAGGGGTGGAAATAAGAATGAGGAAGGCATTACCAAGCCAAAGTGAGGAGCAAACTATAATCATGAACATGTCATCACTATACCACTTGAAATTGGAAACCATTTGAGGGGGAGGAGACTTAAATTAAAACTTGTCTTTCTTAAAAACCTTAAAATTTGCAAAAAATCCTTAAAGAATGCTAAACTAGCCCTTTAGAGACACCTTAAGATAATGGAGATGGGATTTCTTGGCCATGAAAATTGAAGATATTATAATAAAAACAATTTAAATTCATGAAAAACTTGATGTAACCTTGAAAACACTATTTTCTTGAAAACTTGATGCTGACTCCTTCTTTAATGACTGTACAACTCTTCCTTGCAAGCTTGTAAACTGGAAATTTTGATGGATGAATTTATGATGTTTGTTAGGCCTTGAATTACATGAATAAAATCTGAAGGAGGCAATAAATATATATATATAAAGTCCCCAAGATTGTGGAATAAGTTTAATTTCCTTGAAACTCTACCCAGGTGAGGAGAAATTGAAGAAAAATAGTTGCCTTCCTAGTTATAATGTACTAGAATTTAACCTATATTAAACTAAATGGTTCATGAACCTAAATAATCTAATTTATAAACCACTTATACCATCAATAATATTTTTTAGTCTATTTTTTTCACCCCAAATTTTATACCTTCACTCTCCTCCAGTAGATCATATGATTAGAAAAGCTACAACGAGGTCCCTCCATGCCAAGAAACAAAGTGTCAATAAAAGGCTATTTTAGGGCATGTATGGCCAAAAATAGCCATGAAATACCTCATTAAGGCTGAATATTCCCTATACATAACTTTCCCTACCCTGCATTGTATGGAATTCATATGAATTTTGTACTCTTGAAAAATGAAAGGAAAAAACCTCTTTTTGCCCTTTTAAAAGAAAACCAAAGCCCTCCACTACTTGAAATAAAATATTTTAGAATTATAACATGACCATCATGTAAAATTAGAAACTTTTGATCTTTTTTCATGCTTTAAATGTAAATTGGCATGTGGGAGGGGTTTGTTGGGCCCTTTTGGCTTATAAGACAGATCAAATGACCTTTTTATGACTTAAAACTTAGGAATTAGGATATTTTCATGTTTTTGAATATATTCAAAGCTCTTTTGGGATAATTTAATGACATTTAAAACCATTTTTGACCAAAATTTGAATTTATAGACCATAATTGATTGGTTTGACCAGATGTAAAGGGATAATGACTTGATTTTTTAAAGTTTCAATTGATAGGGGTATTAATTTGACCTTGATAAGCCAAATTAATAATAATTTTGGAAAATTTTGGGGGTTGACTAGCTTTATGGTCAAAATAAATTACAAACTTTGATAAGGATAGAATAGGACAAACACTAAAACTAGGAAAACTTGCATACCAAAACATAATAGGATAAACTAAAACCAACAACAATAAACATGTGCACATATGCACTTAAAGTAAATGACAACAACAACATGAAAAGGAAAAAATAACTACTGAAAGCATGTGCAGATGCACTAAGAGAAAACAACAAAAGGTAGTATATTATGTATAAACTAACCTCCACTTTTCTGGTCCTCTTAGATCAAAAAGAAAGCTATTTAATGCACCATATAATATTTAAATGTATTTGATTAATTTTTATATCTCTCTTCTACAAATGGGAGTACTTATATGTTCATGTGTTTTGGATGATGCATCTAGGCCTCTATATTCCATTCACATGTGTATTGATTGAATATATGGATCCAATATCTAATAATATTCCTCTCATATTCTTCTTTATTGTATTAAGAATGATATCTATACCTCATCTAGAGGATGATTATGATATGAGTCATTCTCATTCATTAATTGTATTGGAAATTTAGCTAGTATACTTAGATTGATGTCTTAATTTGACTCCATTTAAAGTGATACTTTGTCAAAGTATTTAGATCCTTCATAAACATCCAAACATGGATATAATATGTCTTTAATTTCTTCTTGATGAATAGCTTCAATAGTACTCTTTAAAAGACATTCATTAATCTCCACTTGGGGTGGATATGGACTATCAAACTTTGCACAAAAACTCTCTAAGCCATCCTAAAAGGCCTCTTCATCATGATCAACTAAAAGGACATTAAAATAATTAGTATTATTACAATTTTAAACATGTTGATCACATGTTTCTACCTTTTTTATGAATTCAAATTAAATTTCTTGATCTATTGTGCGTGCTCCATCTTCATCTTCTATACATAATGACATCTCATCTATCCACTAAAGTTCCAGTTCATCTTGATTTGAGATATCTAAAATATCATTTCTTTCTTGAAGATCTAAAACATTGGTATAATCATAAGATTAATCATCAACTTTTTTCTAAATCTCATCATCAAAATCTTCCATCTTAATCTCTTCAATTTTTCTCATGAAATCATGGTATAGCTATTGTTAATGATCATATTCTTCAAGAGTATTCTTCATCTCACCAATGGATCTATGAGAGTTATCTTCATGGATACCTTTTTAAGAAATATTTATTTGTACTTCATATATATCAGCTGCTACAAACTCTTGAGAATCCTCTTGCAAATCCTCTTCTTTGGCATCATGAAAAATAAAATCTTGTTTGTCCTTTCCATGTGGTGTCCCAACTATGATTTCTTCTTCTTGATCACTCAAGTAACCTTTATTTTTTGTCTCTTTGGATGCACCCTATTCAATTTCCTCACAAAGAAGAGGTTATTGCTCCTAAAGTGGCATGGTAGGTCCCTTCAACTCATCTCTCAGCTACAATTTTTTTTGAATGGCTTTCCATGAAGGAAAGGATTTAGACTTTTGAGGAGGAAGGGATGAAGGATGAATGATCTCTTACTTTAATTTAGATTCTTAAATGATGCTTGATTTTTCCTCTTTCTTTCTTGACTACATGATTTGGTTCCAAGATGAGAAAGATAAAGGTTCTTTTTTAACCTCTTAATTTTGGTTCTCCTTTTATTTCCTTTTCTTCAGTTCCAACTCTCTAATTTTATTATGAATATTCTCTTAGAATATCTTATATTTAAGGTGATTAGTCATTTCATTAGAATAAATAGTAGAATAATACTCTTAAAGGAGGATGGAGTCTTGAATCTCAACAATAGGTTATCCCATAAAAATCTCTTTCTTTATTTGATAATTCTATTTCATATATCTATAAGAAGGGAAGGTCTACGAAACACATGAAGAACTTGGAAAACTCAAAGGGGAACTTAGAATGGTCTCCTAAGGAGAAATGGATGGCATATAAGAAGAGTGAGGTTGAAATTGTTGTTCATTGAGGCATTTTAGTTTGTCCTCAATGCTCTGAATGTAACCACCTACATCCATCATCTCACCAGTGAAATTTTCCCAATTTGCTCTCTCAATAGGTTCCCATTTCTTTTTTATTTTCTGCAATGACTCTCTTAGATGATGAATCTGGTGAGTATGGGTATCTTGTCCATAATAGCTCTATGAATATAACTCTAGTGCATACTTATCAAGGCTCACTAAAGTTTGTTTCAGTGCTAATATGGATTGGGTAGATGCGAAATGGCCATAATAAGTCTAGTAAGGGGAAATATTATGATGGATTGGTAGTTCATATGGAGGATCTAGTCAGTAATCATACATATATGCCTGATATAGATCCTTAAACTCTTAGTGAGGATCATAGTGTGGTTGGTCATACTAATCATAGTGAGGACTATATGTATCCATAATAAAATAAGTCATTAGAGATCATTAGTAAACTAAATGATAAAATTAATCAATATTCAAATGATACCTAATATTTTGAACCAAATTTGAGTGTGTGAAAGTTTCACTAATCTTTTGAATGCCTCTAAAGACTATTGTGTATAATGATGTCCCACCGAGCATCCCAAAAGCTATTATCACTCCAGAGTGCACCCTAAGTGAATATGTTAAAAACACACCCTCACTTCAGATGATATAATTGGAACTTCTTAGAGTGTGGGTGACTCTGTACTGAGAAGAACCTCTAGATAGGGCTAGTTCCCTTAAGATTTATCTATTAAAACTGATCAATATCATTTTTAGATGAAAAAGGGGAAGGAAAACTTAAAGGGAATGGGAATTGCAATCTAATAGGGTGATTCACCTAAATTGTTTAAATCCTATGGAATTTTTTGAAATTAATGAATTCATATAAACCAATAAAATCCCTATATTTCCCTTAAGCATAAATATTTTAGATGAAGGATTGAAAGAATTTTGGATTCAAATGAATTGTAGAAGGTGAGATAAAAATCAATAAGTGAAGAAGGGACCTAACCAAAGGAGATATAATCCCACTTATATGTTGATAAATAATCAATTACACTCTATTCTCTATCAAAACTCATATGCAAAATAAATATCTCCTTTATTGATGTATGGTATAGATACAATTCTTGCTTTAACTCAAGGAATAATGAAAAAATATCTTGAAAAAGACAATATATATGTCTACATTATAACATAGTCCAATGTGGCATTGAAAATCTAAAATGATTAGTCTTGGTTGACTAACTCAATAATAACTCCTTTTACAATTTTTAAACAATTCATAAAATATTTTAAATTCCACAAAGCATTCATGGAACTTTAGACTTTAGCATAGGAATAAGGTGGTGGGCCTAAGATTGAAAATTAAAATCCTCCCCATGCATGATGATATACCAAAATACAAAATGTAAATTTAATTAAATTGTTTGGAATCTTAGTTGGAACATGAGAATGTACTCCTTTGCATGGAAATCAAGAGTGGATGTGGCACTTGATAATTAGTCAATTGGAGCTCAAAACTAGTCAACCCTAGTTATCCTTACCTTGCATGAAAATGAACCTTGAAGAATTAAAATTTCATAAATATCTTCATGTAATATCATATATTAATTGTGTAAATCCATTTGGAATCTTTTCATGACCAATTTCAATGCCAAACTCAAACTTGACAAGTGGACCAATTAAGCCATTTAACCCAAACAAGCTTAAAGGCTAATTTTTACTCTTTATCACCATTAAAAATGAAATAATAAGACATGAAACCTTAAAATTATATTAATTATACCTTCAAAAACTTTTCTTAACATCAAATATTTAATTTAGATGAGAAAACCTTCACCATTCAGTCAACAGGGTTGACTAGGCCTATTTTGCTCCATTTTCTAGCAGATTGGCCATTTTGATCGAGCTGGTAGGGAAAATTATGGGAATATTTATAATAAAATTAATATTTTATGATGAATAAAAATTCTTAATATATTTTGTCTTCATTTATTATATTCCATTGAACTGCCTTGAACTTTGTTTTACATGCTTTTTTCCACAAAAAACATGATTTCTACCCTCATTTGTATAAATCTATGTATAAAATTAACATCCATGGAATCCTATATAAATTTAATTGACATTTTAAATTTTTTAATGTTTATCCATGATGATTTTATGGCAATAAAATCTACTTTTCGTAAAACTAGTTTTTAGGGGTTTATGAGGGTTTTAAAGCCAAATATTCAAACTAATGATTCATGAAGTAAAGAACTCAAAATAAAAAATATATAAATTTATATGTATAAAATTTACCCCCCTAAAATCCCTAAAAAAATTGGGTTACCATGAAAAATATATGAAAAATTACCAGGGGAATGAAATTTGCCTGTGGGGTTTAGCTTGTATTCTAGGTTACCTATGCTCTTAATGATTGTTCATAAAGAATAGACCATAAAAATATATAAAATTTTCATTAATTATAATTAAATATGGTTCTTTAAAACATACTAATATCATTTTTCCAAACTCCATGTGTGGTGAACAATATGAGCATCTGAATAGGAGGCTTGAAAGGGTGCCTAAAACTAAAAAAAGTGAAAAACTTCACCAAGATGAAAATAAATCTTACATAAATTCAAAAAAACTTAAAAAATAACTATGGTACATATAAAATTCTATTAAAACACTATGAAATTACTTTTTTCCTGAAAAGTCAAAAAATGACTTTTTGGCCTATATGCCTATTTGCTTGTAAAAGCCTAATTGAGCATGGTTTTCATAAAATTTCGAGTTTTTTTAACTCTTTAAATGTCTTATTTTTATTTTAAAAAATCATCCCATGATTATCAAACTTTTACCTAGTTTTAGAATCCTCTATAACACTCTAGAACGATGTCTCCTCCAATGGTGACCTCAAATGGATAGGCTAAGGCATGAGACAAAAAAAAGTATATATACTATTAAAATGGATATCAAAAAATTTCATATGGTTATATAGGTCATAATGACCATGTGTACAAAATTTTAGGTCAAAATTCCACCTATAGCTCCCAAAATCTTCAAGTTTCCTTCAAAAATGACCCATGTGCATAGACTGTCTTCATTATTGACTGAGTTCTGATGTTTTTTAAGGTATTTTCATTTTTATATAGTTTTAAAGATCAAATTAATCTTAATTTATCATAATAATCCTTTTAATAAGCTTGGAAACAACCTCCATCCCTCTTTTTAACATACATTGACCTCCAAACAAGGCAATTATAGGCTTAAATGATTGTGTCATACTGTTACAGGTAGATATTGATGTGATATTTAACATTATTATTTTAAATTTAATATTCAATAAGTTATTAAATACTGTTTAGGTCAAAATTTATCTCTTCACCCATCTTCTTTGAGTGAACTCCAAACCAAGCTTTTTAGGCCTTCAACTAGGTATATTCTATACAATGTCCTATAGGTACCTTCAAGGACTGATGGTACTATTTTTGAGATTGATAAAATGTTTTTAGGTATATATTTAACACTTAGGATTTATAAAGTATCATCATAAACCTTAATTTACTTGGATGAATGCACTGTGCTTACTTTCATCTCATGGCCTAAGACTGTGTTTTAGGTCTAGCTGTAGGTGCAAATGGTTGTAGATGACATTGATTGTGATCCTAGTGTGCTTAGGATATATATTACCTTAAGTAATTTAAATTAATTTTTAAATCAACATCCCTTATGTCCTCCTTTCATTGACATGAAACTCCCTTAGCCACTCACCCACTTTTGCACATACTAGTTTGAAGGTCCTTGACTGTGACTAAGTAGGCTCTAAGCATGCTCTTAAAAGGTCCTAAATAAGCTACTAAGTGTCCTGAGATTAACCATCCTATCAACCAAACTATTAATCATTCCTTTCACCTTGAAACCTTCTTTATGATCCAAAACCTTGTTTGTTCATGATAAACCACTTCAAAGACTTATTTGAAAACCCTTACATTAAAAAGGCATGGTTGTAGATATGAATTCCAAGGGAGAAACCTAAGTCCTTGTAAATTTCAATATTAAATCCTACCAATATTCTCATAATATTTATTGATAATTTAAACATTCTAAAAAATCTATTAAAATAGTCTCCTCTTTTTTCTCACTTTGACTATGATTTGATTAAGGTATGTACAGATAGTAACTAGGGTCCTGATGCTCTACTCAATCATCAAGTGATAATGATCCTTGATCATAACATTTTTATGCTTAATTATCCATATTATATATTCTCCTTGGAGTGATAATGATCAAAACCTTATACTATTTCTTATTTCCCAGTCCACCCACCTGGATGGCACTATAGATGTTCACTTAGAGGGCTGAAGGTAGTTTTTTTCCCCCTTGTTGTGAAAGAAACAAAATATTATCTTTAGCCTTTCTTGATCATAATTTGATCCTAATGAATATTTATCATCTCCTAAAACATTAAACCTCATCTTAAATGAATACTCTTCTTAGCTTTGCTATTTTGACATTATGACTATGTCCTTAGGCTTTAGGTTGACTATAGGTTTAAATGTTGGTTGTAGATG
Organism: Torreya grandis; assembly: GCA_037957365.1. Classification (NCBI taxonomy): domain Eukaryota; kingdom Viridiplantae; phylum Streptophyta; class Pinopsida; order Cupressales; family Taxaceae; genus Torreya; species Torreya grandis. The sequence goes on along the minus strand of JARHVA010003468.1, from coordinate 1,124,660 downwards.
TATTTTAATTTTTTAAAACCTTATAAAAACTTTAAAATCCTTGTACCTCTGATCAATTCATAAAAAATATTATACTTAAATCCTAACTATGAAAATAACCTCATTAAGATTTTGAATGTCCAGACTCTACTCAAAATTCTTTCACACAATTACAATATAGGATTATTATGTACTTTAAGGTTGTAGGTGCTCTTCATGACCTAGGTGTGTGATGTGAAATATACAATTCCTTCCTTGAAACATTTTATATTAGTCTATCACTTTAAAACACTTTCTTAGTAGACCATACCTCACTAAACTATACCCCTACCTTTAGATCATCTACCTTGAAAAAGGCTTGGCATTACCTTTCATATTTAATAGCCCTTGTATAGACTATCAAGATGTTTGAGATATTAGAGACCTTGGTGATAGGTAACAAGGGTTTTATAAATATATTTATTCTATGAGTATTATTTAGAGGCTTGAACACAATCTAAGGATGTCAAATCTCTTCTAGAAACCTCTTATACTAGCTCATTGTCCTAACATCAAGGGTACTTGACTGTAGGTATCATTTTTAGCACTGTAAGTATCCTTTTAGATTGTTCTAAATTCCCTTTAACCCCTCAATGAGGTTAGTTTTATGTAGTGATTTACATTCTCAAGTGATGATGATAGACCTCTTGGGGTATTCAAAACCCTCATTTTGATCATAGCTTGCTTAAGGAAGCTAGCTATAGGTGAATATTGTATGGCTGTAGGTTAGCATCTTGTCTCTTAAATAACTCAAGGTGGAATATTCCTTGTATTCTATATCCATATGAAAAATCATCAATATTCATGCCTTCCTAAGACTCCATGAAGATTGAAATTCCTTAAACCTGTCAGATAGGCCCTTTATGATAAAAGACAAGGCTGTAGGTGTTCTTTTAGGGATTGTAAGTGCACTTGTATTTATTTTAGATATCTTTCTTTCAATTGAACCTTTGCTTTTAATGACACTCTTCACATTGACCATATCTTCTCTTCTATAATACCATCTTGAGAATCAACCTCTTTGTCATGACTTCGGTCATTAATTTAGGCCTACTATAGTTGCTTAGTCTATATAGGCCATTAGGTCATATTTTGTGATAACTTTGGATGTTCCATATGAGATTGTGCCTTTAACCATACTTATGATTATTCCTTGTCAAACCCTTTGATATTTGATGATCGAACTAGGATATGGAGATGATGTCAGGGTGATAAAAGTGGAGTGATGTTGAAAACAAGATGGAGGGGAATGGAAAAAAGCAAGAAAACATAGCAAATGGTTGTGTATGATAGTGAGGAGGGAAGGATGAGATGGGGGTGGAAAGAAGAATGAGGAAATCATGACAAATCCAAATTCAAGATCTAACTATAATCATGAACATGCCATCACCTTACCACTTGAAATCAGAAACCATTTAAGGATGGGAAGAGACTGAAATTGAATCTTGGCTTTCTTAAAAACCTTAACATTTGTAAAAATTCCATAAAGAATGAAAAACTATCCCTTTAGAGACACCTTAAGAGCATGGAGATCAGATTTATTGGCCATTAAAATAGAATATATTCTAATAAAAATGATTAAAAATAATAAAAAACTTGATGGAGCTTTGAAAACATCATTTAATGAAAACTTGAAGCTGACTCCTTTCATGACCATACAACTCTTCCTTTCAAGCTTGGTAACTAAAAATGTGGACTGGATGACTTTATGAGGTTTTTTAGGCCTTTAATTACATGAATAACATCTTAAGGATGACATGGAAATATATATCAAGTCCCCAAAATACTATAACATGTTTAATTTCCTTGAAACTCTGCCTAGGTGAGGAGAAATTAGAGAAAAATAGTTGTCTTCTTGATTACAAGGCAACATAATTTAACCTATCTTCAATGAAATGGTTCATGAGCCTAAATAATACAATTTAAAAAACAATTATATCATGATGAATCTCTATAAGTATAGTTTATTCACCCAAAACTTTAGACTTTCACTCTCCTCTAGCAAATCGTACCATTAGAAAACCTACAAGTAGGTCCCTATATGCCAAGAAGCAAAGTGTCACTAAAAGGCTGGTTTTGGGGTTTTATGTTGAATAATATCCATGAAACTCCTCAACAAGGATTAATATTCCCTGTAGATGACTTACCCTACCCTGGATTATATGGAGTCCATATGGATTCCGTATTACTCTTGAAAAATGAGAGGAAAAAGCCTCTTTTTGCACTTTTAAAAGAATACCAGAGCCCTCCACCAATTGGAATAGAATATTTGAGAATTATAACGTTCCCATCATGAAAAATTAGAAAATTTTGATCTTTTATCATGCTTTAAATGTGGAAATTGGCACGTGGGAGGGGTTTTTTTGGGTCATTTTCTCTTATATAACATGTCAAATGACCTTTTAATGACTTAAAACTTAGGAATTAGGCTATTTTCATATTTTTGAACATATTCAAATATCTTTTGGGATAATTTAATGACATTTGGAACCATTTTTTATTTTTTCACCCCATTTTTTGACAATTTGACCAAAATTCATGTTTTTAGACCATAATTGATCGGTTTGACCAACTGCAAATGGCTAAGGATTGGTTTTTTGAAACTTTAGATTGATAGGGGTAGTAATTTGACCTTGAAAAGACAAGTTAATAATAGTTACCTCCATCTAAGATACAATAGAGGGAATTTCCTCTATTATCCTAGATAAAAGTAAGGCATGGTGGCTTTCTCAAGTTATGGGGACCCTTTATGTAATATTTCAAGGCATGATTTTATCCTTAGCCCTTTCAATTATCCAAAAGCCTAAAGTTGTAAAAGTATTGATTATGTAGATTGCATATGTGTGTGTGGAATATGGGTTGTTTTTGGGATCTTTTTTGCTTTGTTCTATTGTTTTGAGAATGTCATATGATAGACAACACATTTAATGATCTTTGAATCATTACAATACTTATTTTTTCCTTGTTAAGTCCTTCATTATAGACCTTACACTTGTCTTGATAGAGGTAATGATTATGTTTTACTTGGAAGAGGCACCTGTAGGTGAATATATGCATGTTTGGAACTTGACACAATGCCTAAAAGATTTATTAAAGTTATAAAAGATCATTTTTCATCCATTTAAATTTATTAACATCACATTAATACTATAAAACACCAAGAACACCACATGTCTAGCTCAATTTTTACCACAATCAACTATAGTTGACTAAATAGAGGTCATGTAGGTGTTGATGGGAAATAACATCTTTCAAGTTATACCTTCTTTATGAACTATATAACACAAATGTACCCTCTCAACTTTAATGTAAGAACTTACCATGGGGAGGTGATTTTGCATTTCGATCATAAGGTGTAGGGTCATGACAGTTTAATTTTCTATAGAGAACATTGAAGGTTAGCAGGGAATATAATATTGACTTGGGATCCTGAAAACACTATGTACCTCTAGTGACACATACCTTTCCTTTTTCATGGATCTTTCCCTAATCTAAGGATACAACATGGGTGCATTTATATCCATCAATACTCCATGTTATAGTGTTATATTTTATCATCAAAAGGCTTTAGACATCTATTTTGTGTTTTAGGGAAACTTCTCCCTAAGTTTAGTCACCATCTAAGGATACAAATTTTTAGGTATACTTGCCAATATATGATTTAAAACATGGATTAAATTATACTTTAATCACTCTAAGACATTGAGTAAGGTTCAAGAAATACCCATAATGATATCTAATCTTGTTCAGTCTTTGTGGAAACTTGTAGGTGATACTTACAGGTGTGACATAGGTAGTGAAGGAATATTTCAAATAATGCATAGTGTATGGACATTTGATCAATTATATTTCCTTTTAAAATATTAAAATTTATATTTTAAACCTTGATGGACTAGATACCAGTCAAATATGGCTTTCCAATATGATCATCTTCATGTAGGGCACACAAACATGAATGCAATACTAGACAAGAGTATTAGAAAGGAAGTACAGATAATGTGCATGTAGTATGACCATAAGACCAATATTAGACATTTTTAATGTCTTTTATTCATCCTTAAATCGTATTAAAACATCCAATAATGTCAAAATTATTATTTCTAATGTGATTATTCTACTATGAGGCACCTCTAGATACACTTACAATGTTGTAGACCTGGCAGTAAAGGTGAAACATGGGTAATATGCATGGTAAATGACCTTGTTACAATTATTATAAATTTTTCAAGTATTTAAATGGATTTTTAATCCTTTTAATACTCTAAACAAGTCAAATATATTGATCTATTAAAATTCTTGTAGATGCACATTTCAATGGGCTGACTAAGTATGCATATGGCATTGACTATCATAGTCCTTCTTGGGATTTGAGAGGTCTAGTTTGTTTGTTCATTATTATAAATACATGTTCAACAACTTGAAACCTTCACTAAAGCTCCATGAGCACGATATAAAAGATTCATACAAATGATTCAACATGACTACAAGTGAAAGCTTGTAAGGAGTTGACTATGTGACCCATGTGACTATGTGTTTGGTCAATGCATGAACTTGTAAGAATAATAATATAATAATGTGATTAATATGATATGAAAAACATGAAATGCATAATTTCAAATTCATATAAGACCCTTGTAGAGAACCAAACCTTTTGCAAGTAGTGAAACCTAACCTGTAACCACTATTTGTGGCATCTTCCTATAATCTAAACTAATTAGCTCATGAAATCATATTCAAACATGGAACTAAGAATGGAAAACATGAGATGAGGGAGTTAAAATACTTTATAATAAATATCAAAATTTGGATTGTGTGTACCTATCCAAACATAGGCAAAACCTGGAAGGTGTGGGAAATAATAAGCAAAAAAGTATAATCAATTTGTTAAGGATGGTTCATAAAGTATAAGAATAAAATAATTGAAATATAACCATTAATTTTAATCTTAATAAGTTTAATAATACCCCCCAAATTATTTTTACCTATAACTTATTCTAGTGTTTGTATTAAGCATAAATATGTTGACTAATTTTGCATGTATAGAAGGGTGGCAAAGGATCTAGATAGTTTTAGACCATTTTTAGAACTTTAAAATCTGATAAAATGTTTATATGAGTATATTTAAGTTTAATAGACACTAAATAATATTTCCACATGTGCCACTTTCCTTTATAGGTTGTACAACTTCCAAAACTACCCAAACTACCACCTTTCCTCTTGTTTCAATAGGGTACCTACAAGTTTAAGTTAAGTACTAACATTTATGACATTTAATTGACCCATAAACATATAATAATAATTTATAACACTTTTCTTACTTAGAAAACCATACCATTTAAATTTAATGCTCTTGAAATGACCCCTAAATGACATCAAATGACACAAAGGCTAATTAGACCAAGACCAAGGATAATATGACATTAAATAACATAAAACTAACTATAACGCACCATATGACATTATAATATACCCTTATATCAGTATTTGACTATAGGGGTTGACCCATTTTGACTTGTTCTCAAAATGGTCAACATTCATGGTGATTTCCTAATGTTGGTATGCTTTATATACCAACATTAGTTACCTAATCCTATCCATTGGGCCAAGGAGTCACCTATACATCATTTTGACATATAATTTTCCTTGAAAACACACCAAACAATATGAAACTAATAATAAATAACACACAAAACAAGAAACTAAGAAAACACACACTTTTACTTCATGAGCACTTATGAACACACACAAACCAACTAATTGACTCAAAGACAAATTAACTTAGAATGAACACCTCCTCCTAGATCAAATGGGAAGTTTGAAAATTCTATTTCTTCATGAAATTAAAGATTTAATGAGGCATGCAGCCTTTTAACCTTTAGCATTGATTCCTCCATCTTTCTCAAAGTGTTTTACAACTTCATTGGCATGATGTTTAATGAAAACCAAGCAGCTCTAACCATGCTAGATATAGAAATGAACTCCTCTTGCATCTCAAAAACCTAAACTCTCTCCTAGGTCTCCTCAACTATGGCCTCCAAAGGTGGTTAGAATAGGTATACCTTCTTGGTTTCCATTATGCTCTCAATAAGATTAGGTCTCCTTTCAGCTGTAAGTTCTTCAAGCTCATCAAGGAGCTTCACAAAGTCCACCCAATCTTAGTAATTATCCTCCATGGAAAATTTTTTCTCCACCTTATCATTTACTTGGCCCTTAACTTGGAAAAGTTATTTAAGATCTTGAAAGAATTCCATTTATTTCTGCTAATCATACTTATGCTTACTATTTTATAAGAATTCCACCTCTTCAACCTTATCTTCTTGATGTATGAGGTCATCAATTTAATCTTATTTATGATCCAATGAATTTGAGGGTGGTTCAAAATTAGGCTGAGGTATTGAGTCACCTTCAAGAACAACAACTTCCACCTTGGTCTCATGAGACTCTTCTAGGACTACAACTTTTTGAGGAGTGACTTGACCTTCACATTTATTCTTGATAGCACACTCATCTTAATGCTTGAGATGATCATACATAACCTCATGATTATATATGGAGTCTTCTTGAAACACCTCTCTCTTTAAGTCTTATCCATATTCCTCATGGATAATTGCAACATAATCTTTAGTATGTTTATCTTCATTCAAGAAGGTAAAATTTCCCTTAAGTTCACTAAGGGGAATCTTTATGGTGATTTTTTATTCATAATCACTCATGACATATTCTTTATCATCTATGACTTTATCTCTTTCCTCTTCATTGGATTCCCTCAAAATGGGCTATTTCTCAAGAAGGGGTGAGGTGGGAATCTAATAAATAGGCTCATGAATGTGAGATGGAATATAAGGTGTAGTGGAAGGTTGATGAATTGTTTTAAGAAAGATTAATGAACTAGTAAGCTCATGGGGAAGTGACCCTTTGGGATTATTAAAAGGAAAACCACTTACATCAACAAAATTTACACCTTACCAATAGCTTCCTTTATACTCTTCAACAACAACATGTTCATTTTTAGGTTCCTTATCTTCCCACATCTTTAATCTACTTATTGAACATTTAGAACACTTATTTGCCAAGTCCATCTTCTATTTGATCTCCCATTTAGTTCCTTATAGATTTTTAAACATCTTCAACACTTGTATACAAATAAGAACCACACATTTTAACCATTCCATTAGGTGATTAGGGAGCAGATCATACTCATCACCACATTTTTTCATATCATATTCATAAATTAACAACTATGGTATGAGTCCCAACAAATATTTGATGGAAGATGGGATTAATGGAGGGGGAGGAGGGTAATGATGGGGGTCAATACCAGATCAAAATTTTTGTAATTGTGTCTATAATTCACATATTGACTCTTAGTATCCTGATTTAGACTCATAACAATCCTCTTGAGGTTGATAGGCATAATGGTATGACTGTTAGGACTCATATTGGTATTGATATTAAGTCATTTATTGATAAGTTTCTTTGTATCCTTCATCATATGGTTATACATAAACATGATGTCTATATGGGGAGGGAAAGGAAGGACCATACGACTAGCATGGATCATTAGATATACAACCATTATGACAGAACTATTGAGGGGTATAATGTGGTTCATAGTAAGGATGATAAGAAGGTTCATGATAGGATTATTAACCATAGCTATTAATATCAACCTCATATGTCAAATCAGATGAAAATACTAATAAAAAACTTCAATAAAATATACTTGGGTTATTTACAACCAGAAGCTTTCATTCATAGTCACCATTGATGCTAGCTTGCTTGCTTCAAAAATCTAATTAGAGGAAAGACACAAAAATAATATTACCACTCTCTTGTACCTTGGTCCCATCAAGAATGATTGAAATATTGTCACCAAATATTTCACCCTAGAGGAGGGTGTTCAATCCTCTATATTTTGGCAACATGGGAATACTTTTAGGTATGTGGGTGTACCTATAGTGGATGCAAACCTCTAGGTTTATGGGCTATCTCCTTGAATATGACTTGAATTGATTATCCCCTAAGCTATTTGATTATTTGTGGGAAAATAGATATAAATTTACATGAAATGAAACTAATATAAGGGGGTGATACACTATAATGTATTCCACAAGACTATCATACTTATTTCATAAAGAAACAAGGCTTACAACACTAGTTTAAAAGTCTTAAAATGTACTATTATTAGTATTTCAACATGAATGTAACATACATGGAGACTATCCAAGGTAAGTGAAATCATTTATTAGTTTCATATACTGAATTTCATTATACACTTGATAATATATCCATATAATTAACAACACTTCATATGACCTTATAGACTAGAATCACTTACATTAAATATGGAAGGATTTAGAGAAGGCATGGATAAATTAATATCTCTTAACCATTCAATATATGTCTCTTCACACACTTCGACAAGATGATATATGAGCTCAAACAAGACTGAATTTATTGTTCTAAGAAAAATTACAATGTCAAAACTAGTATGGTTTCACCATACATGGTGTATTATTATCCTACAATAGCCAAAATGGTTGCTAATTATATAATTTGAGAGAGAAATGAGAAGAGAAAAATACAAGATTCATAAGAACAATTTTCAAACTAAGAGGAGGAGTTAAACATGTAGGAAAATGAATTAATAAAGAGATCATGTAATTCTTGATAGGACACATGGTCTTCAAAGTTAGAAATCCTTTTATTTTCTTATAATAATGCCTTCATCGTTTATCCATTTTTTAACATCCTAGAATTGACTAGGGATAGGTGTGATTATTGAATTTAGGGGGAAGGGTTATAGACATGATAAAAAATTCATTAGTTTCATCCATAATCATTAGGATTCTTTTGTATATGATTCATCACTAGATTCAATCCAAATAACTTCTCTTTCACTCACCCCTCACACTTGGCACCAAATTTGTCTTCAATTTTCCATTCCTATCTATATAGAGGAGTTAATGAAAAATTTTAGGACCCTTCATGGCATTATATTATCTAGGTAGGCTTTAAAAGGCCTTCCACTTGAATTTTTCATCCTTCTCACTTGCTTGTTTATAATGCCATTTTGGACTAGATAAAGTGAGAGTACTTGTAGAATAAATTAAGACAATTTTTGTTTTAAAAAATAGACATGATGGGTTATTCCATGTACCAATCGTTCTCCTAATTTGACTTGCATCCTTTGATTATCCCTAGAACCTGCAAAACACTAAAAATAGTCAAGAAAAGCTCTTTCCCCCTATTCTTATACATAAGGAACACCTAAAATGAATGGAAATTATACCTATAGATTTATCTACAAGTTATAACCACTTTTATTCTCATTCCATTAATCTTAGATTCTTCTTCTCTTTCATTTTCCCAATAGGGTCTTATACTGGGGTTTTGGAGGGTTTTGAGATGTTTTACTCTATAGGGGTGTTTCATAAATATTTGATATTGAATATTTTTAAAAAATTAACCAAAAAAATTATAGGTACCTAATTTAAATATCTCAACCTCTTAGACTCCAATACAAATTCTCTTAGTAGGTATGATCTCTCAAACTTGCATACTTAAATTCCTCTCTTCATTTTGTGCAGGCCTAAATTGGCTTTCATCCAAAATGTAGTTTTCTTATGGTTTAACATACATAAAAACATATTTTACACACATTATACCTCCATAAAAACATTCCTCAATGAATTTTAATGATCATCTAAGGCTAGAAGTCATAGTTGACCCATAAATGGCAATAGGTCTAGTCTAGGCCTAAAGTTCTTGACTGTATCCTTTGTAGGTTAAAACATCCTATGAAGTTTCTCACTTTTGTGCCTAATTTTTTTTTTTACAATTTACCATTAAAATTACCACACCTCGTACAAGGTTTAATCAATCCTCAACTCACCATGTTAGTATTTATCCACCAAGTCTAAATGTTTGTACATTTTGGAGTGCCCTCTGTCTGAGACATAATAGAGGGCATCTCCTATATTATCATAGTTAAATTTAAGTCATGATGGGATTATTAAAGCTATTAGTAACTTATAATTAATATTTAAATTCTTTATTTCATAATTATCCCTTTAAATTCTCTAAAACCTTGAAGATAGACTTGTGAAAGTATTGATTATGCAAACTTCATGCATGTGTGTGGACTTTGGGTTATCCTTGGGACATTTTTTACTATATTATCTTGTTTTGATAATTTAATATGATATAAAACACATTAAATTATATATTAATCATTCTGATACTTATTTATTCCTTGTTAAATCCTTCATTTCAGACCTTACACTTATCTTAATAGAGGTAACGACTGTGTTTTTCTTGAAAAGGCACTTGTAGGTTCATATCTACATGTTTGAAACTTGACACATTAAATAAAATATTTATTTAAGGTATAAAAGATAATTTTTCATACGTTTTAATCTATTACCATAACATTCATACTATACAACACTAAGAACACCACATTTCTAGCTCACTATTTACCATAATCAACTACAATTGACTAAATAGGGGTCTTATAGGTGTTGATGGGGAATAACATCTTTCAATTTAGACATTATTGATCACATGTATAAAAAAAATGTGAAATATCAAATTAAATGGAACCAATTACCATGGGGAGGTTCTTTTTCATTGCCTTCTTAGAGTGTAGGGTCACGAAAGTTCAATTTTTTGTAGAGAACACTCAAGGTTGGTAGTGAATAAAATCTTAACTTGGGAGCCTCCAAACATTATGTTCCTCTTATCACGCATCCCTTTCCCTTTGCATGTATATTACATGAGGATAGGGATACAACATGGGTTCATTTTTTATCCATCAATACTCCATGTTATAGTGTCCTATGTTATCATTAAAAGGGCTCAGGCCTTTGTTTTGTGTTTTAGGGAAACTTATCCCTGAGTTCAGTCACCATCTAAAGTTACAATTTTTTACTTATTATTGAAAATATAGAATTTAAAACATGGTTTAAATGATAACATAATCATTAAAATATGTTAATTAAGTTTCAATAAAAACCTAAAATTATATCTAATCTTTTTCAATATCTATGGAAACCTATAGGTGACACTTACAGGTGTGACAGGTAGTAAAGGTATATTTTAAATACTACATAGTGTATGGAAATTTGATCAATTATACTCCATTTTAACATATTAAAATGTATATTTTTATAATTTAAGGACTATATATAAATCAAATATGCATTTTAAAATATGATTGTCTTTCTATAGGGCACCCAAAGGTGAATGTAATAGCAGACAAAAGTATTGGGAAGAAATTATAGATTATATACATGTAGTATGACCTTACAAAAAATATTATAAATTTTAAATGTCTCATATTGATCCTTAAATCCTATGAAAACATCTCAAATTTTTATAAAGTCCTCTTTCCAATGTGACTATTCTGCTATGAGGCACCTCTAGATACACTTGCAATGTTGCAGACCTATCAATGAAGGTAAAACATGGGTAATATGCATGGTAAATGAACTTATGATCATTATTATACCTATTTAAAGTATGAAAATTGATACTTCATCCTTATAATACTATAAACAAGTAAAATACCTTATATTGATGTGTTTAAACTCTTGTAGATGCTCATTTCAATGGGTTGACTGTGTATGCATATGGCATTGACTATAACAGTCCTTGGTATTTGAGAGGTCTAGTATGTTTGTTCATACTTATAAATACATTTTCAACACCTTTAAACCTTCACTAAAACTTCATGATTATGCTATACAAGCTTTATACATGTGATTCAACATGACTACAAGTGAAAACTTGCAAGGATTTGACTATGTGACCCATGTGACTATGTGTTTAATAAATGCATAAAATTGTAAGACCAAGCATGGAATAAGGTTATTAATATGATATGATAAATTCTAAGGTAATAATTTCACATTTATAATAGACCCTTGTAAAGAACCAAACCTTCTATAAGTAGTGAAATCTAATTGTAACCTCCATTTGTGACATCTTCCTACAATCTGAACTAATTAGCTCATGATATAATCTTAAAACATGGAACCAAGGATGGGAAAAATAAGATGAGGGATTAAAGATTCTCTATAAGTAATACCAAAAACTATATTGTATGGACCTATCCAAACATAGGTAAAACCTATAGGGTGTGGGAAACAATAAGTAGAAAAGTATAGTTAACTTAATAAGGATGGTTCATAAAGTATAGGAAGCCAATCTTTGAAATCCAAAGCTTAATTTTAATGTGACTAAGTTTACTATCAAAAAAAAATTGTTTTTACCTAAAAATTCTTCTACTATTCATACTAAGCATTAACCCATTGACCAATTTTGCATTTCTAGAAGGGTGATGAAGGATCTACACATTTTTTGAACCATTTTTAGAAATTTCAAAGCTGATAAAAAATTGATGAGTCTAAGGAAGTTGAACATCCACTGAATAATCTTCCCAAATGTTCCATCTTCCTTTGGAGGCTATACAACTTCCAAAACTACCCAAAATACCACCTTTTATCTTGTTTCAATAGGGTACCTACAAGGTTTAGTTAGGGAATGACATTTAAGACATGTAACTAAGCCATACATCTTGAATAAAATTTTGTAACACTTGTATTACTTAGAAAACTATACCATTTGCATTTAGTGTTCTTAAAATTACCCCTAGATGACATCAAATGATTCGAAGACTAAGTGGACTATGACCAAGGTTAATATGACATTAAATTACAACAAATGAACTATAACACACCCTATGACATTATACTAGACCCCTATATTAATTTTTTACTATAGGGGGTTCACCCCTTTTTATGTGTGGTCAAAATGGTCAACATTTACCACCCATTTAATTGGAAAGGTTTCCATGAATACAATGGTTTCCCCTTCTTGGGCTATTTTGGTATTTATTTTTTATTTAGTTACGTAGACTTATCTTTCATTTTTCCTAGGATTATCATGGTATCTTCTATATTTAATTGTCTATAATAATCTTGTTCCTCATTCCATTTCTCATTTCCCCCATCTTATATTAATCCTCTCATTTTCCTTTCTAACTCTTTTTTATACTATCTGATTAAAAGTATGAAACCCCCAATAGAAAATATTTTTATTGTAAATGGTATTGAATATCTTTTCCCTTAATTTTCTATTTTTGGTTTAAGTAAAGATAAATCCACCTACTAATAGGAGAGGGAATTTATCCATGCATTTTTGACTAATGTAAGGACTCAATTCCCATACTATTGACCCAAAGTCACCATTTTGTCCCCCTGACAAATTTTTGAGCCAAAAGGCTAACATAGATGAAATAGATAAAATAAAATTTATCAATGTTTTTTAACTATCTATTTAATATAAAGGCCTAATACAAGTGATCTCTCCTCTACAAAATGTAAGGGATCCTTCCATAGACATCCATTTAATCCTCAACATCATAAAAAGATTTTATTATTAACCTTAATTATTATTTCAAATGACAATCCAAGGTTCAATACATACATTCAACTCAGTTCTTTCTCAAGCTCAATCCAAGTGAAATTAACCAAGAATATTAGGAGAGATAATGGGAAAAAATGATAAACTAGTTACATCAATATTAAGTCAGTTAACCCTTATCTTTTATAATGAAATCCATAAGGTCAAATAGGATATTTCCTTCATAACTAGACTTCTTCCCAAAAGTCTAAATATTCTTAACATAACTAGAATGCACCATTAGTTAGTTTTATAAAATGATATATATTTTATCTATGTTCATTTCATTCTTAGATAAATTCAACTTCATTAACTCCTCTCATTCAACTAAATAGAGATGCTCAAATCTTAACAAGCTTAGTCATAACAAGGATTGGAGCAAACCACTCAATTTTTCAACTTAAATAGAAATATCCTCAAGAGCTATATATTTTTAATAAAAATATGAATATTTCAAATATCCTATCATCAAGAAATTACTAAAACAACTCAACAAATTTATTATGAGTAAATAATAAGTAAATCTAGTGCCTTAATCCATATTTGGAATGATGTCTATGATCCATTACGTTTAAAAAAATAAAATAAGTCTATATTTTAATAATTATTGATACATCAAATTCATAACTTTATTACTTAAAGGATATACACATCTCTTAGTCTAATGTAATGCAGAAAAACAAGTAGTCTACAATGGTGCTCCACATCTACTCCTAATAATATACTAGAAATAAGAAGGAAGGCTCACCACCCAAAAAAAATTCATCATTAAGTTTCTACTCTAGAAATCCCTAAGCTTGAGACTCCCAACTTTTGTAATGTTTATATCACTTGTAAATGGCAAGGATGGGTATCTAAGTAAGGGTATTTAACATAAACAAAGACCATGAAACACCTATAATCTTATTCTTGGTTTAAACACAAAGAGATTTTAATCTCAATAAAAATAAATAAGCATACAAATGATCATTCAAATGAATCAAGCATTCAAGAATATTTATAAGTATACAAGCTCTCATGACATAATAAAGTTTTCCAAATGTTATAAAATAGAAAGAAGATATCATCACTCTATTACTTCTATCTAGTGCTCAATGGAGATTTGAAAAACCTACCATTATATATCACATAACATGACTTAAATTGATACCATCATGACATTTATGGGAGGCTCAAACAACCTCCCATTGTGCCATGCATAAGAGGAATTTGATGCACTACCAATATGAAGGTGTTGCTCTCAATCCATCATCACATAATACCATAATAGAAGTTATCAATACTCATATAAAATTAGAATTATTTTATGTAGATAAGGAGGAGAAACCTATCCAAGATCCTTAAAGGACAATAAAAACATGGTGGCCACTATAAAACCATGGCTACAATAAAATAGGAACAATAAACCAAGTGATTTCATTCTCCTAAATGAAAACATCAGATAAAACACAATAATTTCATTACAAAAAATAAACTAAAATCATAAGTCAAATAGATCACCCACCTGTTGACTCCAAGATCACTTAAGCACTATCATTTAGACATCTAGGTCTAGCTTCTCTAACTTTTCATTATTATATCTCAATTCTTCTTCTTAGCTTGTTATGTCTAGCTTATCCAAAAAATTGGCAAAAGTTCAAAAAGTCCTAAATAAATGTATAATGATGTATATATAAATATGTCTCAATAAATCCAACAACTAACCTCTCACTAGCCCATGCCTCATTCAGGGGACTTTCTTTCCAATGTTTAGTTAAGGCACATGGTGCCTCTTGTAGACTTCTATGGTTGTTTTTAGGGTTATCTTACCTTAATTCCCACTAGATTTCAGCCTAAGGAATTTAATGAAAGATCTATTAGATGGACAATAGAGAATTTAGATGTTGTCTACAATATCTTATAGCTAGGAGATAAAAAGTTTCACCAACCAAGTTTAAAGGCTAGCCACCTAGAACATATTCTAAAATAGCAAAGGTGGAATGTTAGGCATCTAATTAATTTAATAAGGGTATAAAAAATGGTTAAGGTACTAATTAGTGATAAAACCATTATTTACATAGTCTCTTTCCTTATTCTCCCTTTTCTTATTCCTACACACTCGATGCACACATCAAATTCCTCTATCCTAATAGTCAAA
This sequence comes from Torreya grandis, assembly GCA_037957365.1. NCBI lineage: Eukaryota > Viridiplantae > Streptophyta > Pinopsida > Cupressales > Taxaceae > Torreya > Torreya grandis. Next base: position 1,109,038 of record JARHVA010003468.1, on the reverse strand, counting down.
GCTATGAAATTAGATCAAACAAGGTATTAAATCCATTATTTAGAATCCAAAATTCATATAATATCACATTCACATAAGTAATTTAATTTTATTTAATATACAATTTATTTCTAATTTATCAACTTAAGAACACTAATTCAAACATGATTTATGTTAATCTATCTCATAAACACAATCAATTTTTATAAAGAGACATAAACATAACATCATACTTTCATAACTGAGAAATCAAAAAATGATTGATAATAGGTCTTTCCCATGGTTCCCAACACATGAAAATCCTTCTTAAATCCTTGTATGTCTCATCTATATGTGACTTAACAAGATAATTCAATAACCACAACATATGAATCATAGTTATATTTCCCAAAGATGAGAGCTATGCAAAATGGGGCATTACACCTTTCCTCATAAATTTAATTTGATTATAATGCATATAGTTTTTATCCCATACAAACTATTTTATTTATCTACAATGTTGAAACAATCATTTTGGAAAAGGGTTTTAGGATACTTTGGATTTTTACTAGGTTGCTAGCATCATTAAACCATTTGTCTTTTGTTGAACTAATATAATTTCACATGATGTTATTGCATCTATTCTATTCTTAAAATCAAGTCATAAGACCCAAATGATGAAAAAATAGGTTTAATTGCATCTAAAAAACCCCAAGATCAAGTTTAGTTTGTTCTAAACATTCCAAAACATCCACCCTTTTGCCTATACCAAACTCTACCTATCATCCTTATCTTAGCCTATAAGGTTTATTTTTTTTAATGATAAGCCATTGTAGGTGAAACAAAATTATTAGCTATACCAAAATCAGTTATAATAACCAAGGAAAACCTATAAATTATACCTATAATTTCAATTTATATATATGTTAGGTTCGCATTTTTATTATTTATGATAACATACACTTGGAGATTTTTTGGCTGATTAACTCAAAGTTGAGAAAAATCCTTCTAGTAATGGTTATAACCACATTACCAACATTCCATAATAGTTCATGGGGGAAAATTCAATGTATTGGCTCCTAAGAAAGGCCAAAAAATATACCTTACTACTGATGATAGTTTTGATTTTTTATTTTGAAAAATTCTATGTTTTGGAAACATTTTTTACATTTATAAAGTTTTCCAACATTGTTATTATTCTTCACAAATACTTTCTTTTGATCAATTTTTCTAAAAAAATATTTACTTGTGGAATTTAATATTTTGGCTTGGGATGAAACCTTTTATTTTGATATTATTGCCTTAAAGTTTTTTGAGACTATTTTTTTTTCTTTTATATGATGTGCAGATTCAAGGGAAACATATAGGGTGCATGGATTTATCATGTTCACATCATGCATTAACACCTCATGCAAGACTAATTTAAACTTATATAGCTTTGTTTCCTTATAAAGGATGTAATTTATATAACTGAAGAGGTTGATAAACTAATTCTCCTACTCCTAGATAGTCATTATTCCCATATTTAGTAGCTATAATTGTGTATTGTTTTATTATTTGAAGTTTACACTAAGATATCTCCTCCTAAACTACCTATAAAAAGTATCCCATGAAAGAGTGATTATGTTATATCCATTAAGATCACTTAAATGGTTCCACCACAAGGCATCTTCACCTATCATGGAATATAACCCTTTATTATCCTTAATATTGGATCCCATATTGTGTAGATTGAAGTAATTATACATGTTTACTAACCATGCCTCTATAGCTTCCCAAGATTCCCCATTGTAATTGGGAAGGAATGGGAGTTTGGTAATCTCCTTTGTGATAGGATCCATAACATCATAATGTATTGGGTTTTCATCCATTGGCTCATCCATTTATTCCTCCTCCTAATCATCTACTTCGTGAAATTTTTCCAAATAGACCAACCTTTGGCCATATGCTTCCATCTAGACTTACATGTTATGAATTACACCCAAAATGTCATATAGGAAAACATTATGACTAACTTGGTCATGGTTAAAGCTATCAACAACACTATTATTTATGTGATTATTTTTGTTTCCATGGTAATTATTAACATCATTTCCATTATGACCATCCAAACCATGGTTATCGACAACATCATTGTCAATATTAATATTACCTATGTTGGAATGGGTTCTCACCATCCTGAGAAATGCCAAAACATTTTCATTTTAATAGTTTCCTATAATCCATAGAGTAAAACTCAAATATATTACCACATGTCACAACCCAAAATAATGGCCTTTTATAGTTATGATCTGAATTGCAACACCAGTATTTGCACATGTATATTCAATTTCATCACTTTCCACAAAATATATATGCATGTATATCAAAAACATATTTATGGTAACCATTTAAAGGTTTATGCACTTCATGATAAACCTTAAGTTCCAACAACAAACTTGAGGTTATATAATTACTGGCATAGTTAATCACCACATCCTTATGAAACTTTTACATCTAATTTTGCAATAAATATAATAGAAAAATGTTCTTAACAATAATATATTATCCACCTAATTTCAAAGTATCAACCTAAATCCATGGTTTTATCTAGTTTGAGTCAATACTTATGATGGATACATAATATTACTAAATAAAAATTTCTTAAACATGATTCTCAAGTATGATTCTTTAGATATCTTCATATTTTTTAGATTTCAACTAGTCGAAGATAAATCATACTATAAAATATTAATATTAAAGTAAAGAAAAAGTATACTTCATATAAGTCTTAAGTATTGCCAAATTTATTGTCAGGGATAAATTATCTTGTAAATAGATTATCCTGTAGGCTTATTTTACCAATTAGTAACAAATTTCACTTCTTATATCTCAATCACCTACTAGTTTCACTAAAATAGTAAATTATATAATGTTTTATATTGTATTCATTTGAGAAAATCATCTTACGAAGTATTTTAAATTTCTTAACTCATCATTCCCACATAAAGTAATTTAATTATATTTATTTAAAAAATATAAAATATTATTCCATCCTCAATCTTATTCTTTATTTATCCCTCAGTAATTTGATGTACAAAATAATTTAAATGATAAAACACATCACTCATTATTTAAAAAATTATAAACATTCACTAGAATCATAGTGGAACTTTTTAGACCTTCATCTCTAAGTACTTCATAGAGATAAAAAGTAGCCCAATCATGATTTATACCATTCATATTCTATCTTGGGGATGATTCCATGTTAGTCCCTGATGAACAAGTATATATTACAACACCAATCATATTTAGAAAAGAATTTAAGTGGAAAATAATTCATTAAATAATTCTCCATTTATTTTCACAAAAAACATATCATTTCAAGATACATTAAATAGTCAAGCAATAAATAACAAGTTAGTACATATAATACTTCTTGGTTCAAATATAAAATAATTAAGATATAACTAGAGTTATTTTACTAACACTTCAAATGAGTTAGAAATTCAATAAAATTTAATCAATGTATTTGATATAGTTAATTATTTTTATCAAACAACTATTTAAGTTTTTTGACACGAAGTGCCCTATATCATTTGTTTTCCACATACAAATTGATATTATCACCCTTATGCTTTATCAAATATTTAAAATACAATACACATGATATATTACCACTTCACAAATTAACGTAACAAACTTGTGAAAATTATGGTAAATGTAATTTATTCCTTACCTACCAAGTTTTTTATTAACCTAAACAATCTTCCTTAAAAATTAACCTATGTAACTTCATTACCATCACAATTTTTCCATGTATACTTATCACAACAAATTTCATAGTAATTTTGGGTAGTGTTAAATTATTATCAACCTTACCAACTTATAGGTCAATAAAATACATCATAATGAAAATATTTCATAAACCAAAATTTAGAAACATACAACCATACCCTTTCAAAATTGGCCACATTTATTCTCTTGAGATGGAAATAGTAATTTAATGATAATGCATGCCAATTTAAGATGCATAATATTATATAAATGCTAAGTATTTTAATTATGTCTAATTTTTATTCAAAAACTAATTATAATAGCTAAAAAATCCAACAATAATTACCTTGTAAACTCAATAATATTTTAATTTTGTCCAATTTTCCTCTTGATTCTCAAGTGAAACTCAACAATCATTACCATGCTACTAATCTTTTCCATAAATTACATAGTTGTAACATAATGATCATATATATATATATATAATGAAATTATATTATCTTCATAATTACCTTATAAACTTAAATGATGAGTTTGAGATGCCAATCTTCAAATATTCATGCCTTTTAGTCAAAACAAGACTACTAGTCTACCTCAACAAGATCATACAATTCTAAAATTAACACATAGTTGACTGATTTAATGAGTGTCTTATCAATACCTAATATAACCAAGATAATAAATCACCCAATTTATTATCAATATTAACTCATCTCAATATTTATATTAAGGTAATTTTGAACTTGAATCCTTCTAAAAAAAGAATACTAATTATCACATTTTAAAACAAAATTGAATAAGAACTTTTTAGACAAGCTATTAATAATAATTAAATGGATAAATGAACCCATGAAACAATTTTCAAACACAATATTTTTAAAAAATATCCTTATTACATATTTATAATGATTCCTTTATATGGTTGTAACTTCACACTTAACCATTATTTCCTATGAAGTTACTAACAAAAAAAAAATAAGAACATGCAGGGAATCACAAGACTTTTTAATATTACATTAAATTAATCATTTATCTATCTAGTTCCATTTACACTCATATTAAAAATACTTATAAATTAATCTTATATTATTTCTTAAGATACTAAGGTAAAAGTGAGTATAAATAAATAATGCATAGAAATTAACAACCATGGAATAAAAACTCCACTAAATGAAACATATGAATTACTTAAGAATTTTTTAAAAATTATCTTATTAATTTATTAATAATTTAACATATAGATTTATTTATGCATATATAAGAAATTATTTACAATGATCATTAAATAATTGTCTTGTGTAAGGTTAGTTTTAACACAAATTAAAACTACATTGAAGAAAATATCAAAAATTAATCATGAATATTTTACTTTAAACAATATATATTTCATAAAAATATATTTTTTCTTAGTGTATCCATATTTCATTGGTATGATAAAAATTGTTTCATAGTTTAAAAATGAATTTTCTACATACTAGTTCTCTAGAAATTAAAAATAATAGGCAACATGACCCCAACCATTAAATGGTATACTTACACACCCAAACCATTATCCCAATGGTATTTTAGGTCACTAAATAATGTATCAAAATCATAAAATTAAATGAGATAAAATAATATTTTTATATATATCCAATCCACCATTACAAGTTCATCACAAGAGCAAAATCACAACCAGAAACCTAGAAAGCAAAACAACATTTAAAAACTAGTTTCCAAAAAAAACCTTATCAGATATCCAGATGATAAATAAAATGAAACATCTTGGAAAAAATTATAAATAAAATTAACAATTTATTTTCCAAATAACAAAACATTCACTATAATAACACATTAATAAAGAGTGAGATACATTTAAGGAAACAAACCCATAAAATTTTTCTAGAAAGCAACCACATTACTTATTCAATTAATATTCAATTTTGTCTAACATAATATAGTATATATGTTCCTAAAATTTCCTATATAGTTATGGGGAGGTCTTAGGGAGGTGAAAACCTTTCTTTCAACTTACCCATCCTCGTTGGGATTCATAGAATAATAAAATTTGAAGCTATAAGAGAAAAGAAACCAAACTAAATGAACTTGAAAAAATAATACAATTATCATGATTTCCTTCTCCTTTTCCTTTATTCTCTTTTTCACACACTTTTTTATTCTTTCTCACTAAATTGTATGCTCTCCATAATCAACCATGGAATTATTTAATTTATCCATCCACTACTTATCATAATTGAAACTTGAGTGGTGGTTCTTAGACTTTATCCACATCTCTCATGGATATCGTAACAAACCCTAACATCCTCCTTCATTCTCTATAACTTCACATACAATAGTAAAAATAAAATAAAAGACTTCAAAATCTATGTAAAATTTTGAAAACCCTAATCAAATGATTAGATCATTCAACCAATTTGAATGTCAAATTAACAACATGATGTTACTAATGTATCATAAAAATTACCTTTTTAAATATTCCATAAATTTTAAATAATGATAAACTTAATCAAGGTTATATTATCATAATAATTTAATATATGATTCAACATAAACATTCACTAGATCCCATGATATTTCCAATTTACATAAGTCAATAGAGACAGTCAACATAATAATAATTAATTAAAATAATTTAGGAAAAATAAACTTTATTCTTAACTTGGGTTCTTATGTAGTCATTAAATAAAATAAAAATAATATATCATGTATTCTTGAAATTAAATAGGAAAAATAAACATCACATACATAATTATAACATTTCTCAAAGCCAATAACCTAATTATTATGAAGTGATTCAACTAGAATAAACTATAAAACAATGAATTTTTTTTTTAAAAAAAAAAGTAAAAAATGATGGAAATGCATAATTAGTTATAATTAAATGATGACCTTCATAATCAAACAAAACATATATGTGAAAAAATAGTCATTTAAAAAAAAAGTCCACATGAAACATATGGTAGACTAAATAAACCTATCATTTTACCTATTTGATCTATTTACCTATATAAAAATATTATGGTTATTTAACGATGTATTATGGACCTAAACCTATATCATATCACATGGATATTACATGTAGTCATCAAAAGACATCACCATTACCAATTTAAAAATAATTGAAATTTATAACCATAACTAAAGAAATATACACTTGTCTACATATATATAATTGAAATATAATAATGTATAAAATAGATATTATTTATAACAAATATAAAATGTCTCAATAGTCTCAAATGTATCACAAATAATTACAACATAACACATTAATGTTTCATGGTTAGGTGTGCTATGACAAAGGAGTTGGAGTTTATGGCCTAGGGGTTAGAATTCTCGTTGACTTCCATTATTATTATAGTAGTTGTGGAAGATGTGAACAAAGTTATAGATTGATAAAAAGACATATTATTATAAAGGATATATTTTGAGAATATGTTTGGATGCCATTTCTCTCTCCCCTAATGTTTTTATATTATTTTAGATTATATAAGGTTTTATCTTTACTATTTAGTTAATTTTGTCTTAAAAAACCAACCTATTTTGCACCTTCCCATACTTAATAGACCTTTTTAGCCATGATATACATTCCATATTTTTTTTGAACTATGTAATGTGTTATATGTGATTTTAATCCCTTAATTATTCTTGTAGGTTGATGTGGTAGTGATTCTTTATGACATCATATTTCTAGAAGGTGAGTTATTTCCCTCTTGTTTCCCTATGGAAGATATTAGATTATATATGTGTAGAGTTTATGAACTTGTCTAAAGTTTTTTACGTAGAATAATAAGTTTTATTGTGTTGTAGACATATTATTTTTTTAAATATAAGGAAAATTATTGTAGTAGTTTGTTTTTTATAGGTAAGTTTGGTCGTTTTCTTCAAGGGTCTTGTAGAGTTATATTAAGAACTTTGTTCAAAAAATGGGTCTTATTTGTATTTAATAAATAAAACAAGGTTTATTTATTATAATTGTAGTATATAAATGAGGGAATAATATTATCATTATCATATTATAATGTGTGTTGTTGAATTAAGATAATATTGAAAAATGTTTGAATGTACGTATGTTAAACTCTAAAAGTACTTAAAATAAAAATTGTTGATACTTATGGTGTATTTTTTAATCTTTAAATTGAAAAATAAAAGTGATTGAAAAAAATTGACTTAAATGATCCCTAAATATATATGTGGACATGGTGAAAAGTGCACTCTTTATATTTTATTTTAAGGTTGGAAAAATGAATAGAATGATTTCATTTTATGTGTTTACTGATGTGTTGAAAAATGAATATGATTTAATATTTTTATGCTTCCCTTACATGTCAAAAGTAATTTTATTTTGTGTACATTTTATTTATTAAATGTAAACAGCAGATTGGAAAACATGAATAGGGTCCCAATACCTTAGTAAGCTTGGTTTTAGGATCCTTTTGTATTATTGGTAAACTAAGGGGTTTTGAAAGGGAATTGACCCTTGTAAAAAATAAATTAAAATATAAAATCATCATTTTATTAAACTTGGACATATGTCTAATAATATAGACTTATAATATCACCATTCCTAGTTTTATAATTGATGAAATTGGCTTTCTATATTATTACTATTCATTTTTAACTAGTATGTTATAAAATTCCAAGATTACTTTCATTTTTAACTAGTGTGATATTGAATTAACATATGTCTACTATTGGTTTAAAGTGATATGATATTGTATTCCAATGTTTCTATATTGGATTACAACTAGTGATTAATTTTTTTAAGTATTTCTAATTATATCCTAATTAGTTATTATCACATAATGCCACATATTTGTCATAGTGTAATCACCTAATAGATGTCATATTACCATCAAATATTTGACCATAATTTACCTTGTATTAATCAATCACATCATGGCATGTAATATTAATAAATACTAATGTACCAATGTAAAACATATTTACACCGTGACATATAACATGTAGTAGAAAAAAAATTTATTAGCCACAAAATAGTCCCATTTTACCCTTATCAAATCAAAGTTTACCACAACGAGAGAATTCCACATCCACATGCATTTTTGTCTTTAATATTTGTATTTTTCAAGTCCAAATTATAATTAATCATCCTCTATTACATTTATTGATTCTAATCAGAACATTGATGCTACATAGATAGAAAGTTGGTGTCATAAAGAGATTGGAAAAAATTCAAAAATAGTCCAAAAAACACCTATTAAAACTAAAATCGATATAATTTCCTTGTGGATCAATACTTTATATCCCTCTTATTTTTGCATCACCATAGAATTTTATTGTGTGTTTAAAATATATTTTCATCAACAAGTATGAATGCCCAAACTTATGATGTAACATTACTACTTACACATCTCCCTTGAACTTATGTAGAATAATGCTAGTTATAGTTTGAAAAATAATTTGATTATATAATTAAATTCTAATATTAATAAATTCATAGTTTTAAAATTATTATTCAAAAATAATTTTCTAAAATAAATATTAATCTTTTTCACATATTTAATTAAAAAATATAATTACATTATTACGGTCTTAACATACTTTGAAATATATGAAAAATAATTCATAATTAATTAAATAAATATCAATATTTAATTTATATTATTAACCAATCATAAAAATTTAAGGTCTCAGTGGATCATTATTTTCAATATAAATTTCAAAAAATCCACATCCTAGGTGAATATGATACCACACATTAATTTATGATCTTCAATAATTTCACCAAGTTAACATCATTATTGTGTTCAAGTAGTATAAGGTAATATTTATGGTTATTTTAATGTCATAAATAAAATATAGATCTTGAGGATCACTACATTCCAATGATCCCTCTAAAAATGTGATCATTTTTAATAGGTGGAATTCATGAATATGTGTTCTTTGACAATTTTCTCTTCACATAAAATTTAGTATGATCTTTTATTCTCAATATCTATAAACTTAGGTTTCACATTCATAAAAATTTAAAATTACAATTGTAATTTTTCATTGAATACCATGTTAAATTTTACAAAAACAAATCCTTTTCACTCATCTCTACAATGTAGTGTCCTCGCACGTGGATACACTCCACCTTCTGCAACACTTTGGTGCCTTATGAAAATGAGTCCACATGGTTATCCTCTCTAAATGAAAAAGACTTAGATGCTATAGTAAAAAAATAAATTTTAGATGAAATTAAATATATAAAACCATAATAATCAAATACATAAATAATAAATGTGAGACAATTCAAGTAGATCTGTATATAAATATACTAATCTAAGTATCAAGTAAGGATATTTTATGTGTTATTAGGAATATATCTATGTATAAAAATAATATTAAAATGAGATAAATATGTCAAATATGTGAAAAAAATCATGTCATCAAATGTGTCATTAATCTCAATGTATCATGAAAAAATGGGACATTATCATATTTACCAAATGACTCAAATTATAGGAGTTTGAACCATGAAACAATAATCTTATATTTATGGTGGAGGTGATAGTGGAAAATGATATTGTTGTGAAAATGAGATTAATAAATGGTGAAGTAGTGGGGAATGGAAATTCCATACAAAACATAAAAGTGGTGAAATATTTAAAGATGAGATGGGTAGAGATGGAGGGTAAATGACAAGTTTTTCTAGGTGACACCATACGCGATTGGGAAAATATCATACACTAGACTTGAATCCAAGGTAACTAATGGATGTACCTTACTTACAACCATTGTAAATGTGTCTATAAAATTTAAGGTGAAAACATCTTTGATGGGTCAATAGATAATATTATAATAATAGTTACTAATATAATAGTGTATATTAATACTATAATAATAATATATATTATTATTTATGTATAATTATATACTAATAGTATTATAATGTTATGTATTATTAATTATTTAAATATGTTTTATATGAAATTAAATTTATAGTATAGTTAATCTTAAATCATATAAATGGAATATAATAATGTAGGGTGCTATAAATAGAGTATTAAATAACATACTAAAGATAAATGACTGAAATTAATAAATTAAAATACAAACAAATAAGGATATACTATGAAAAATAGAAATTAACTTGATGTTTGAGTTTTCAGGTGACTGCATAGGAAAACAAAGTGCAAAAACATATAAAATGCATAAAACCTATAAATATCCCAAAAGTTGTGTCTGATTACCTTGACATACATGAATGGCTTGTGAGGACATGAGTTATTGTCACTATTATTCATGATGGCCTATTCTATATTATTGAAAGAAACTACAAATTTTATAATGATTGGGTGTGATAGTAATAATTAATTATTTTGGTGTTGTATATGCCTTATTGAATTTGTAAAATTTAGCTTTGTGCCAAAAGGAGACAAGTGTATGTGGAGTAAAAATGGGTTAGTAGTTGGATTTGTGTTATACCTCAATGTTACACTATGATAATCTCTTCCTAAATACCAATAATATGAAGACGGATCAAACCTCCATGTAATTTTCCCACTTAGGTTATTTTTACAATTATTCTCCTTTGACTATATGAATGCATAATTGGCTTCAATACATGATCATGCTTGGATACAACTACAAAATACTAAATTTAGAATTGTCTCATGACTACTTGATGTGATTGGAAATTTATTTTAGAAGCATAGGGAACTTATGTTCAATGTGCACTTATGTAAATTAACTCTTGTCATAAAATTGATAATCTTACCAAGATGTATAAATGAATTAATAGAATGTGCTTTTATAGCAGTTTAAGAGGGAAAATGACCTATTGGATAATTTTTAGAATCTAAAGGCTGACCTAAGGATACTTTAATTTTTTTAATTTTGTTTATTGTGATGGAAGGATAGGGTCAATATACATGGATAGTAATTTTGGGTGTTACTCTCCTATTGGGTGTTTTCATACCTTGAGGAAAGGTACTGAGTTATGGGTGTTTCCATACATATGTATAAAGGTATTTTTTAGTAATAATTTCCTTCTTATAGGTGATAATATATGGCCTTGTAATGAAATTAGGTATCATATTACACTCAAAATAGATTAAATTAATGAAATAAGTGTTAATTAAGTGTGCATGTCAATTAATGCTAAAAAGGGGAAAAAAAGCATGATCAAGTATTTATGACCAAAATTATGTTATTACATCCCCCCAATCCTTTATTATATAAATATAATTACTATATTAAAGTAAAGACACACATTAGTGTTTAAGACACACTTTGTCTTTGAGATGCATACTTCAGTATTTAAAGTCACCATACAATTTAGTAAACCCCAAAATTTATATGAAGTTTGTTGATGCACTTCATGTGTTCCTTATGTCACTAAGGAATGGAAGGAAATTAATAAACTCAATTTTAAGTCCTAGAATACTCAGGACATGATTTTTTTACACAAATACTACTGAAAATAGAAAAAATAGTAGAGATATGGCCACCACTTGTAAGTCTTCATGTAGACCCTATAGTAGGGACAACATGTTATATACATTGACACTTTATTTCTTGTTAATATTTATGTAATTTTTGTAAACTTTGCCAATTATTTCCCAAGCATAAACAAACCATGAGTATTTATATAATGAGCTAAACTAAAGTGACTCATGGGGTATATCCAAATATGAGTAGGGTAGGCTAGAAAATAAATTTTTCTTCAGATGGTTAGAGGTGTCAATTCTTATAACTTCTATGACAATAACATGTAAAAATATCATTCACTAAACCTAGTGTAATACTTAAAGCCAAATGAACGTAGTTGAGACTTCAAAGGAAAGGAGATACATATATTTAAAACCATATGTTACATGAAATTTATTTATTCACATCAAATTTCATAATCACATTCAACTACAAATAAGATGAAATAGAGCACATAAACTAGCATATTTGTTAGCCTAGTGTTAAACTCAAACCAATAGATTCATATATTGATATTATTGATATATTATTCATCAAAAAGGAAACTAGTAATTCTCTAAGAAAATGAGAAGTAGAAATTAAAAGTCACACAATAGAGAATTCAAACAATATTACAAATTATTAAATCTTTTGCATTAATTCTCTAAAAACTAATCCTATTCTTACAATGAGGGGTAATACCCCTATATATAGGAATCAAAATGCCTATGAAGTTAAATTGGGCCACTTAAAATATGCCCAAATATAGCCAAGTGGATTTTAAATTTTGAGTAAAAATAACTAAAAATGCCATGTATTATAAGGGAATATGCCAAATTTGAGTTTACAAAGTAAAACAAAATATCCCTCAAGGCTCTAGAGGAGGTTACTAAGGTGATTGTTATTTATACCTTTATTTCTCTACCTCCTCCCTCATACAAACTTTAGTGCATGCTAAGTAGTCTTGGTCAATTTGAATGAAATCCAAGATCATAGGCTAAAATAAGTTAGGTGTTTCTTGAATAAGCCTACCATGCTCTACTAGTACAGGTCTTAGTGCCTCTTCAATAACCTCAACTCTCTCTAGCCTTTGGTTAGAAAAATCCATAATGTTCATCACTTCATTGGTAATCTTGGCATTGGATATGTCTTGTTGTAATTTTTCAGCAAATACCTTCATTTAAGCCTTAAAATCTTGGTTATCCATAAAGATGCTATTATTTTTGGTCGCCCTAGTGACCATAAAGTCTTTTAGAAATAGAGTAATCCTAAAATTTATTTTCTCTAAAGATGTAGTTACATTTTTAAATTGTTCCAGCCACCTTTTTAGTATTCCCCTCCTATTCATCATTATAGTCTATGCCAAAATGATGTCTTCAAGTGGTAATATCTTAAGTTCTAAGAACTTGTTATTCCTTGTAACTCTAGCCAAGTTTTCCGACTTGGCATCATAGAATGAAAATTTTTGGTCATATTTAATGACCACATTAAACTGTAGAGTCACATCCTCTTGCCTTCTTGTTTTGACATTGTATAAGTTGAATACATTAATGACTACATTTATTTCTTGGAATGTAGTATTCTTCAGCATTATGGGCATTATTTTTTCCCTAAATCTTTTCATCTCCTATTACTTACCCTTCATTAAATACACTATGGATTTTGTAATAGCATGGGCCAAAGACATAAGGTCCTCTACATACTCATCTAATTCACCTAGGCTAGCATTCATTTATTTGTTAAAGTGAAGATTTTGTGAAGATGAAATCTTCACTTTCATAAGCCATAATTGAGCTAGATTGAGGTTGTTCAAATTGACTCCTCACCAATCTCTTCATGGTACCTATAACAGCATCAAATCTCATACCAATCTGTGGTACAAAGAGGACTATCTGAGGTCTCTCTTATCTTTTTACTAGTATAATATCTATGACTAAATTTGGGATAATAGTAGGCATTAGATTTATTGGAGGTGGTACTAGAGGTTTTTGCAATGGAAGTACTTGATCCTAGGTAGAGGCTATAGCTTCATCAAGAACGTGTGGCAAGTTTACTAGGTCTATCTACCCAAGTGTGCCAGATGGAGTTCTTACAGGGCTCATATTTAAAATAAATGAATGCAATTTTGGGGGAACACTCTATAACAACCCCTTAAGTTGTACTTATAATAATGCAATTCTTTTTTGTTTAAAATAATTAAATTTGTTAGGATAAACTAAAACCTAGATCTATCCCCAAATCACATAAAATAAAAACTATTAAACAAATTAATCAAAAATTCATAAAATAAACATAAACATACACATAACATGAGACACTGGATTTAACGTGGTTCACCCAAAGTAGGATACATTCACAAAACTTGTCTAGTATATTATTTCTAGCAATACAAGGGAGAAATAAAATCTTGTAGCAAACCTTGTTACACTTCTCTACCTTTTTTGCCTCCACTTTGTGCACAATATTTCATTTTTTTTCACACCCATACATATCAACCATACATAAATACATTTTAGGGTAAAAACATGTAAACATAACCTCTACTATTAGATCTAGAAACCTTTAATAAATGACCCAACTTGACTATGAAATTAAAATTTAACAAGGTAAGTTTAATAAAAAAAATTATCCATGGCATGTAGCCCCTAGACCACCTACCTTGTAACACCCTATGCCATTAGGGATTAAAATAATGGGATCCAAACCTAGCTAAAATAACATCATAATTTCAACCTCTAATCTTGGAAGATAATCAGGCTCTACACCTAACAAACTTAACATTCAATCCATAGAATTAAATGGTACAACATATCGAAACTAAAACTTAGAAAAATATAACTTCAAATTCAAATATAAAATGTAATATAATATATCACAACATCAAGAAAAATAAATATAATATGACACAACTATGACTGGTTCACTAATACATTAACTACTCTTCAAAAAATGCAAATGAAAGGCAATTTCATTATTTTAGACCTTCAACTCTAATATAATAAATAGAAACCAATCCCTCCAGCTTTTAGTGAACCAACTCTAACTCCTCCAATAAAATAAATTGTAGTCCCCATGAAAGTAGTAATATTATAAGGATGGAGAACATTGAACAAGCACTTAACCACACCAAGCACAAACCAACTATCCCCTACACAATCCTTATTTTGGTATGTCCCTCACTTCATAGATGTTTAGATAGAATGATGAGAAAATCTAGAGAACAAGATAGTACCAAGTGTGTATGATAAAACTAAACATGCAGTGTGTCATGGAAAGCTTATTCTATTGCAAGATATCATACTAACATGCAATTCAACATAACAAAAGATAATGTCTCACCAAACATTATTAACCATAGGATTAATATTAAGAACATTCTCCTAGAAATCATATCACACCACATGATAAACATATGAGTAAGCAAAGTATAATTTTAATCCAACCATGCATGAATGAATCATTTAAATTAAATATAAAACAAATCCTACAACTCATACCACCTAATTGTATTTCATATTCATAATAAACTATAATTTTATGACTACTATAAGATCTAAACAACTAAACCACACGATATCCCATATTATCATAGTCTAGTACAACTATTAGTTTTCCCACATTTAATCATACCAAGAAATAAAAATGCATAGAATTATATACTAACATTAATTTACACTTTCAATATTATATGCATGCATAAATGATATCCTACCAAATGCTACAACACATATTATTCAAGTAACAATTAACACATATATTTATTTAAGTGTGAGTCTAGCTATAAAAAACACATTATGTACCATCTAGGAACCTTTTATACTATAGAGCTCTATGATTATTATACAAGAAAGTATAGGGTTATACCACTTATGTATACCCTAGTTCATATTGCATAGTAAAAATCTAATTAAAACACAATCTCAAGGAACAGATAACAATGCACTACTTTATTCTAGGAATGTCAATTCATTTATTACAAAATACTCTCATAAAAATGTAATACACAAAATTTATCATCATTTATTGACACTATATAATTTGACTTTGCTAACATGTTTTCATAACACCACTCTACTACACATATATACTATTTTTTTCTACTATAATTATAAGCAAAGATATAGATTTAGATCATATGATTATATCAACCCAAGATATAATATTAATCAAATAAGGGTATATTTATATTATCTTCATATTGTCTAAACTTTCTATAGTTTACCATATAACTCTAAGCACTACCACCAATGTAATAACCACATCTATCATTTTACTATTTTTTACCAAATCAAAAATGCAGAACACTCAAATATAGATTTCCAAACAAGATAAGCATTAAAAATAAATAATTGAATATCCATTCAGGCATATATTTTCTCATTTTATAACCTTATGAGAACCCTATTTCAATCATGTTGATAATTATAATGAAACTCAAATTAGAAATGTATTTCATAAATCCAAGGCAAAATTAAAGTTCCACCAAAAATTTGATATTTCATTAAAGAAAAACCTATTTTATTATTTAAAAGCCTCAACATATTCTCTAAATACTTTAATGGTTTTATAAATACATCCTAATGTCAATTATTTAAACTTATCTTTGGAATATTAGTTAATTAACTATTATCAAGCTTAGTTTTGACTTAGCATGTAATGTTTTAATTTCAAAGACTCGACCCAAGACTGGGTATTTTAAATATATTAAGTTTAATTATCAATATTAAAAATCAGCCAATCATATTATTTATACTTGATGGTTTATAATTATAATATTGGTGTTTCAATATTAAAACTGAATGGTTTACAATAATCTCTAAAATTAACCAACCCTTCTATCTATAAACTCAACTATTTTCACTAATTATAACATAAAATTTAGTGATTTAAGGAAAAGGACTTTAGGGATTTAGAAGTGATTGTACATTATAAAAAATGACACTGACACATAATAAATTAATATGTTTCCCTTTATACATAGCCAATCTTCTTAATTTTTCTGGTGATAATAATTTAAAATGCTACCTAGTTATTTTTTTATGTTAACTAAGCAATTTAATACCAGCAACTTAATTAGATTAGCTTTATAAATCATGACTTGTCTTTCTAATAAATATTCATTTCTTAAATAATTTCAAACTCATATTTTTCATATAATATACACAATAATTAAAATAAATACCTAACATTTTAAATGACTTAGCCTTTACAACTAGACTTAGCTAAATTAATATATAGGTTGGGCATTTCAAAAGATGACTTTGGGTTATCATTTATTTAAGCCCAATGATTTAATATGACAACTCAACACTTCCCATTATATTTATTTTAGCACTTTAAAATATATAAGTAGAATTTGATCAAATATATGTATATAACTATTTTAATAATTAAACATGAATTTCATCTATACATGAAACAATTTCAAGTTTCCTCAACATTCTCATTTTATATTTTTTTAATAAAAAGTAGGGGTAAAAACTTTATTCAAACTCAAAAATTCAAAGTACAAATAAAACATCAACCAAAGCCCGCAAAAACCAACAAACACACCAAAAACTGGTACACAACCAACATTACTCCCCTATACCAATCCTATCCTCACACATAATTCTCTCCAAATTCTACCTGATCTCGATGGGCAACAGTGCCCACTCATCCACCTTCCACCCTTCCATCCCTTCTGAAGCCCACCTAGCCAAACAATCAGCTGCCCTGTTCTGCTACCTTGGAACATGGGTAAAAATCATAGAATCCATGAGCGAACTAATCTATAAAATCTATTGAATAACCAAGGATAGCTGCCAACTCACATCAGTTATTTGTCTATCCAAGATCATCTCAATCATAATTAGCGAATCGGCCTCACATATCACTTTACACCATCCTAACTTGTAAGCTCTCCTCAAGGCATATAAAATGGCTAAACCCTCCATCTTATTGACCGTCTGCTCCCCCTTATGAGCTGAGAAAATAAAAATAATAGAACTCGAGGCATCTATATCAATCCCTCCAATCCCAGCTGGGCCTAGGTTACCTCTAGAGGAGCCATCCCTATTAATATTCAAAAAATATTCGTGAGGAGGCATCCATCTCCCACCTCTCTGCACTCTCTGCTTCCCTCCCCCACTTTTCCTAACACATGTTGAGCCTGGAGAAAAATCTTGCATACCCAATCTATCGACCAGCTCTACGTCACTCTTGGCCATAAGCAAGGAAACCTCAGTCTTGGCTTCAATCATTTCTTGAATCATTCTAATGACTTGACTCCATACCTAATTAAATTTTGGCCTAACATCATTGAAAATTATTTTGTTCCTCTCCAACCAGACCTGCCAGAGCAAAAAAATGGGGCCTGCATACCAGACATCTTGCAAGAAGCACGCAGCAGGGGGCAGATGACCCAGCCTTGACTAAAATTTAGCTAGGGAGGAGGCATGGACACATCTACAATGCCATGCATCCCACCAAGCATGCCACAATTGGCAAGTGAATTAGTAGCTAAAAAAAAATATGGGTTAAACTCTCCTCCCCAGCACTGCCCAAAACACAGCAAGACGGCTCGACAAAGCCCCTCTTACAGATGTTTTCCCATGTCACGTAGTGATTCTAGGCCAATGTCCATATAAAATAGTTGCACTTCAGCCATGAGAAGTTGCTCTAGGTCCTCCACCAAGTAACCTCCCTTCCCTCTCCAAAATTTTGTGCAATAAGCTCCTGGTATCCAGCTGAAACCAAATATTTCCCTTTAGGGTATAAGGACTAGGCCAGCTCATCGACCCCCCAAAGGGCACATCAGTTACACCTAGCAAGTATCTCTTTTATCTCCTCACACTCCACCTCCATATCCCTAATCAACCATTCCTCTGAGCTCTTCCATCTTGCTTCCATCAGCTAATCAGGATGAAGGAAAGTTTTGAAGTCACTCACCCTAGACCACCCAGCCTCAATGACTCTTTGTGATAGAGATTGTAGATGAGGGTACTGCGATAGTATGGGGGGAGATCTATCCCACGAGTCATGCCAAAACTATGCCTCCATCCCGCTTTTTCAAATCCAAAAAAGACCTCTTTTTATCAATGTAGCCCCTTTCTTAAGCATGTCCCAAATCACTGACCCACTCCCTGACAAGCAGTATCTTGCTATATCCTTTTGGGAATTCCCAAGAAAATATTTATGCAGCAAGATTTTGGCCCATACCCGGTCCTGCTCAGTGCACCATCTCCAGTATAGTTTCTCATTTTATATTCAAGGACATAGTGGCTTTTAATTGAAATTGGGTGATTTAATTTAATATATTTAATGACTTCAATTAAACTCAATTTTTTTTCATTAACTTGACATTTTAATCAATGGCTCACCATTCAATAGATCTCTAAAATTTCATTATAGATGGCTTAGCCTTGAATAAAATGTCCTAGAATATAAAATAGGACTTCCATAATTTTATAATAGATTTTTATAATTATAATCAGTCTTCTACAATTATAGATCAGCCTTTGTGATTCATAATTATATTTCAACTACTTATTAAAATGCAAAATATATTTTATCCATTGACTCCAATTTAAAATATATATTATCTAAATGCTATTATAAGTGACCTAGCTTTCGATACAAATAACTAGCTTTTTAATAGAGAGAGAGAGAGAGAGAGAGAGAGAGAGAGAGAGAGAGAGAGAGAGAGAGAGAGAGAGAGAGAGAGAGAGAGAGAGAGAGAGAGAGAGAGAGAGAGAGTCAACATTTTTACACATCATAATTGTTTCCCTCATGCAAAACATTATATTGTATATAGCAAGGAATTTTAAAACCATATAAAAGACACACCTAATGAATTTAGTATATATAAATATAACATTTCATAATATGCAACTCAACTTTCTAATAATGTTTCTTAGTGTACTAATTATGACATGGTGTTTCTATATGACAAGGTGTTTCTATATGATGGGCTTGGTGTTGGATAAAATGTAGTCTAGATTTTATCAATAGATCTTACTCTCTTTTAAAGAGAACATAGTCACCTCTTGTTGTAAATGTTTCCCTTAGAATAAAATCAAGCCAACTTTTCATAGACAAAATCTTACATTTACCTCTAAGTTTAGTCCATAAATATTAACTAGGGTGCAATCAAAGAATTTAAGACATTGATCAATATATTATCAACCAAAAGAGGTAATAAAATTTTATCATTTACATTTTTTAATTTATTTTGGATGAAACATAGTTAGATGCAAATTATGACACTGCCTTCAAATTCGTTATTTTAAAACAACACAGAAACAAAAAAAAATAAAAAATTATAGAACCAACCTTTTGGAATTTACCTCCCTTTTAGCTTTCCCTACTTCTTTCTTAAATCCTTTGATTCTTCTCTTCTAATTCCTTTCTTTCCTTCTCTATCTGTTTTCCTATCTCCCCTTTCTAATTTCAAAAAAGGTTTATTTATAAAACTAAAACTCCCTCTAAAAGTTGCATCCTTTATTTTGCATGATAATTCCTTTTAGATTCTCCTCATGCATTGAATTTTGATTTCTTTTAAATTCAATAATAATAATAATAATAATAATAATAATAATAATAATAATAATAATAATAATAATAATAATAATAATAATAATAATAATTATTATTATTATTATCTTTTCTTGTTCTTCCCTTAGCTCAAGTTATCTAAACCAATAGATAAGTTGATCAATATTAAATAAAGATATCAATATTTATCTTTCAATGTAGCCTCATGTAAGACTAATCTTAGTTTGTTTTTACTTAATATTAATTCCTTAGGATAACTCAAGCTCTTGCAAGTAATTTATTAATTAGTGGATAAACTATTTTCTAGTTATTTTCAAAATAATATAACTGAATGATTAGCTAATATTTTGATGTAGTAATTAATTATCTATTTTCCTAATTTATTATCAAAAATTAAGATAATCAAATTCAAAGAATTTAATTCATATTAAAAACTAAATACACACACAAATATAATCACAACCAATATTTATAAATTACGTATGCATATCATTTAAAATATAATGTGAGTGTGTGTAGGGTCACTAGCATTTTCCTTTGATATCCTCTTAATCATCCCATCTAGCCCATCCTCTCTAATGATATTCTCCCTTGTCAAGCCTTGGGCATAGAACTTATTCTACATCCACCTCATGACAATTAGGTAGTTAGTTTGAGTCATCATAAAATAATAATGCAAAACTAGCAATTACACATCCTCAACATATAGAATAATAAAATAAACTTACTACATCATATATACTAAGTAAAAATATCACTTTCCCACACAAGTATATGTCAAAATGATCAAATCAAGGAAATTATAATTAGATAGTAACCATACTAATCCATGGATTAAAGGTTTACTAATTATAGGGTGAAATTGGGATGTGACATCCTCCCCCTTAAAATTGGTCATCACCTCGATGACTCATTATTCAAATAAAATTTATGATTAATAAATAGATTTTAACAACATAAAAACATATTATCTAGTATCAATCATGCTAAAAAATTCAAAATTTTACCTAAATATATCATAGTAGTTCTCTTAATTAAAACTATTCTTTAGAGTATTGGTCCCACAAGACCCTACTCAGCGACATTTCCTATTATCCAAATAATATTTTTGATGTCACTTATGTTATTTGGTTCTATCATGACCACCTCAAGGTCCAGAACCATAAGACAAATCCAATAATAACTTGGTTAAAGTCTTATGGATTTTAACATGATATCATCACAAAAGTCAAAACAAATGATTAGGGAGAGTTCAAAAAAACCTTCTAATCCCTTTGCACATCTATCTAACATAGATAATTTATTTATCATTTCAAATAAAAATATTTAGGAAACCTATCAAGGATGATGTGTATATGTTAATACTATCATTACTTCATGTATCTTTAGACAAGTATAACATGTCAATACTATCTACTCAATTAGATCTCCAAACAAGTATGATGATGATTAAGAATTGGAAATATATTGTATACATAATCATGAATTAACCATCTGTTGACCCAATTTTGCCCCTCAAGCAAAATCTCGGTCACCTCCTACACCTGCTTCGCAGGCCCAGTCATTTCAGGTTGCAAAGTCCACTTTCAGGTCTTGACAGTGCCATTGCAGAGAATAGGCAGCGAAGGACAGAGTCTTCAGACGTTCGCAAGAGAAGAAGGGGAAAAAATGGAATGTTCGACACTTAGCCAAAAAAAAGGCAAAGAAAATGCAGAGGGCGGCAGAATCGCCGCCCCACTACAAGGGCGGGTCAAATGAGCCCGTCTACGAAGAAAATGTAGAGGGTGGCGAATTCGCCGCCCACAACACAAAGAAAAGCAAAGACATCGGCCGACGTCGGCAATTCTGCCGTCATCGGCACCTTACAGAGACCGACATCGGCAGAACCGCCGACGTCGGCAGCACAAAGACAGGCACAAAAACCAGAAAACCCCATCCATGGTGGTGAAGTGAAAAATCCTGCCCATGGCGGTGAAATGGAAAACCCCGCCCCATGGCGGGGAAAGGGAAATTGCCGCGCAGAGTATAACTATACCGACGTCGGCAGCATAATTTAACCGACGTCAGCAGGATTGCCACCGTCGGTAGCTTATCGGCTGACGTCGGCAGGTTTTCCTGCATAAAGTTCATGCAAAGGGCGTCAAAATCACCGCCCATTATAAGGGCGGCAAAATTCCCCTGCAGTGCACAAGAAAAAACCCGCCCAGCCGCCAAAGGAGAAGACCAGTGCGCAAAACGAGGCAACCAGCATGGTCTTGACAGACTTGTGACGTCATCAATAGTGTTTTTTCACACTTTTCAATGAGACTTCCCTTGGCTCTTCTGCTATAAATACAAGGACTTAGTCATTTTCAAGGATCTTCCTAACTTTTGTAAAGAGCATTGCTCTCCAAATTTCCCACCTGAATCAATAAAATACAGTTTTTACCTCTATTTGGATGGATCTATCAGTGTATGCATTGAATGTTAATCTATGTCCAATCATTGTCTCTTGATGCTCTCACAGGTTCAACACTAGCAAACCTGTGATCTACGGAGTGCCACTGTCTGCTGCTGCCAGGAGTAGAGTTCTGTTTCAGAGGTATTGAACAGGTGAGGTCACTTACAGTGTGTGTTTCTCAGCACCTTGGTGAGTCCCTGTTTCTTGTACTTTCCCTAAGAACCTCCCTGTCATCCCAGAGACCTGGTCTTTTCTGCCAGATCTGAGTGTATGTATGTTTTTGTCTGATTCTGAGAGTGGATGTGGGAAGGTCACCTGTTTTTGGTGTATCACCTCTTTTAGAGTAGGCTGTTTGTTTTCAAGCTTTTCTCTCTCTTTTCACTCCCCCCCCAAGTGTATACCGATATACCTATATTTTGCGTTACCTGAAACAAACAAGATACATCAGAGGGAACTAGCCCATATCTAGAGACTCTCCTCTCCTGCTTCGCCGTCCCACAGGCGAGAGAGGGGTTTCCATGTTGCGGGGAGAGGGCAGGAATCCGTGTTCCTGCCGCTGGGCGCACTTTCCAGCGTCAACAGTTCTGGCACGCCCGGTGGGACTTTGTTTTAACAAGTTTTCTAATGCAGTAAGGTTTCAGGACTGATGCTGGTCCTGTTACAACAAATCAAGTTTCTTCAGCATCTGGTGACTCCGAGTTGGATCCACTGGTTAAGCAGTCTGGTGCCACCAAAAATCATCTATTTCTTGTATGTATAATTCTTTTGCAAAAAATCATGGATTTTGTTCTCCTTCATATAATATCGATCAGACTTCAAATATTTATGGAATCCCCTCAAGTAGCTCTCCTAGTTGCCCTGCAACTATAAGGGAGGTGGCATTGGAATTTGAGAAGCAGACAAAAGAAATTGACAGATTGGAAGAGCAACACAAGTATCAGCAGGAGCTGATGTATAAAGAGGAGTGCTTGTTTAGGCAAGCACAAGCCGTACAGTCCATGAAGAAGGAGGTAAGAAAATGGAGAAATCCATCTATTCAAGGCAACCAGCCTTATGTACCCCCTCCTAACCTAAAGAAAACCCCCTCTTTTACACCAAATCCATTTTACCAAATTGCACTTGCTCACTCCAACTCATCAAATACTATTCTTCCCAATCCCGTACGCCTAGCCTTCCAACACCAGAGGGCATCAGAGCAACCTCCCATGGAGATCAATCTTTTCAACTCCTCAGATTAGGAATCTCCCATTGAGAATAATACTACCAGCGAGCACGTCCCTCTTCTAGAAGCTCCTCCAATGCACCAACAGTGTTTTCCTTGCATTCCTCAGCCTCCCCAAGTTTTCCAGCATGATGTGCAAATTCCAAGTTGGAGGAAAGAATGTCAAGGACCAGCTCAGAGCTTTGAAGAGGATCATGCTGGTGACCTCCAAGAAAGACTCTTCCAGGAAAACCTAGCCAGACAGATTGAAGACTTAGAGGCTAGGATGAAGCTTCTCCTTGAAAAAGAGTTAAATTTTTCAGACCTTGCAGAAGAAACTCAGGGCCTCGTGGAGAACAAAGTTGCTGCCTGTTCACAGGGGCAAGATTCAAATTCAGGGATCCTGAATTGGGGGAAGACAGTGGAATCATGGGGCAGCAAAGAAAAAGAAGAAAAGCAAGGTTTTTCTCAAAACCTTGAAGAAGCTGAAGATGTGCCCACCTATGACGATACTGGCAGCCTCCAAGAAAAGCTTTTTCAAGAAGATCTGGGTAAGAGAATTGCAGAGTTGGATTCTAGAGAGTATTCCCTCAGCCAATGTGTGGTGGACGGTTCAAACCAAACAACACATTCCATGCCTGAACACACCCCACCTACACATTTCCAAGAGAGTTATCAGGCCGCCCCTGATATTGATGAGGTGTTGACCAAGTGGAGGGAGGAGAATCATTCGATTCTAGCTCAAGGGCTGCCCCCTCTCCCACATGTTTTTTCCACTTCCTCCCTTCTCAAGGAAGACCCTATTTTGCAAGAGGTAGGTGAGGAACAAAAGATCCAATCTATAGTCCTTCAAGAGGTTGTCATGAGCAACAACGAGGAAGAAATCATCATCGACACTCTTTGTGAAGACCTTATCAGCAGTAGAGAAGATGCAGGCCTTGCGTATATGCAGATGTTCCAGCAATTCGAAGAGGAACAAATGCGTGGTAAGCTCTCTTCCCCTCAGTTTGATGAACTTTCTTGCTGTATTGATGAGGATAACTACATTGAAGAGCCTAAAAAAGAGGAAAATCAGGAGAATGTTTTTGAAAATCTAGAAAACCTGATCAGCAAAGAGGGAAAGGAGAGGTCCGTCTTCTTGGAGGAATGCCTTAAAGAACTGAGCTTTAGACAAGAAAGTGAAGTCTTGTGGGATGAGCAATCATCTTGTGAGCCCCTTTTAGACATCACCACATTCGCCCTTCTTCAAGAAGGCCAAGAGGAAGCAGAGGACGAATCTGATAGAGTTTTCAGCAAAGTAGAAAGAGATGAATCAGACCATGATACATTGCAGAGGAATTGTGTAGATCAGAAGGCTTACGGTGATGAGCTGCCAGCGATTGATTTCTTGGTGGAGAGCACCAATTTCAAGGACCAGCATCCAACAGGCATCTCAGAACAATCAGAGTATGTATATATTGGAGGCATGTTCGATTTTGATCCCCTCGATTCTCAGCCAACTCAGGTGACAGGAAGGAAGAGCAAGTCACCAAATCTCATTTTCTTTCAGCTACTTCCCTGTCATAATAAGTCCCTTCACCAGGAAGGGGACTTGAGAAATTTTCCTTTTGATCCAGGAGGGATACGAGTATTCCTGGCTAGTTGTATATAATAGTTTGCTTTCAGTTGTTTCCCTATTTTCTCTAAGTGCAGTTTGCACAGGTAGTTGTTTTTAGTCTTGTGTGTTTCCCTTGGCAGTGGGGGTAATTTCTGTATTTTTGGTTTTGGAATCTTCAAAGTTGTTGTGAACTCTATTCAAAGTCACCATCCGACTCCGCACCCAATGGATATGTAAGGCAACTGGGTTCTAAGCATAGCAGGCACGCTTCCCCCGTGAGTCGCCAATTTGTTGACCCAATTTTGCCCCTCAGGCAAAATCTCGGTCACCTCCTACACCTGCTTCGCAGGCCCAGTCATTTCAGGTTGCAAAGTCCACTTTCAGGTCTTGACAGTGCCATTGCAGAGAATAGGCAGCGAAGGACAGAGTCTTCAGACGTTCGCAAGAGAAGAAGGGGAAAAAATGGAATGTTCGACACTTAGCCAAAAAAGAGGTAGAGAAAATGCAGAGGGTGGCAGAATCGCCACCCACTACAAGGGCAGGTTAAATGAGCCCGTCTACGAAGAAAATGCAGAGGGCAGCGAATTCGCCGCCCACAACACAAAGAAAAGCAAAGACATCGGCCGACGTCGGCAATTCTGCCATCGTCGGCACCTTACAGAGACCGACGTCGGCAGAACCGCCGACGTCGACAGCACAAAGACAGGCACAAAAACCAGAAAACCCCGTCCATGGCGGTGAAGTGAAAAATCCCGCCCATGGCGGTGAAATGGAAAACCCCGCCCCATGGTGGGGAAAGGGAAATTGCCGCGCAGAGTATAACTATACCGACGTCGGCAGGATTGCCGCCGTCGGCAGCTTATCGGCCGACGTCGGCAGGTTTTCCTGCATAAAGTTCATGCAAAGGGCATCAAAATCACCGCCCATTATAAGGGCGGCAAAATTCCCCTGCAGTGCACAAGAAAAAACCCGCCCAGCCGCCAAAGGAGAAGACCAACCGCAAAACAAGGCAACCAGCATGGTCTTGGCAGACTTGTGACGTCATCAATAGTGTTTTTTCACACTTTTCAATGAGACTTCCCTTGGCTCTTCTGCTATAAATACAAGGACTTAGTCATTTTCAAGGATCTTCCTGACTTTTGTAAAGAGCATTGCTCTCCAAATTTCCCACCTGAATCAATAAAATATAGTTTTTACCTCTATTTGGATGGATCTATCAGTGTATGCATTAAATGTTAATCTGTGTCCAGTCATTGTCTCTTGATGCTCTCACAGGTTCAACACCAGCAAACCTGTGATCTACGGAGTGCCACTGTCTGCTGCTGCCAGGAGTAGAGTTCTGTTTCAGAGGTATTGAACAGGTGAGGTCACTTACAGTGTGTGTTTCTCAGCACCTTGGTGAGTCCCTGTTTCTTGTACTTTCCCTAAGAACCTCCCTGTCATCCCAAAGACCTGGTCTTTTCTGCCAGATCTGAGTGTATGTATGTTTTTGTCTGATTCTGAGAGTGGATGTGGGAAGGTCACCTGTTTTTGGTGTATCACCTCTTTTAGAGTAGGCTGTTTGTTTTCAA
Source organism: Torreya grandis (assembly GCA_037957365.1). Taxonomy (NCBI): domain Eukaryota; kingdom Viridiplantae; phylum Streptophyta; class Pinopsida; order Cupressales; family Taxaceae; genus Torreya; species Torreya grandis. The sequence continues at coordinate 1,081,562 of JARHVA010003468.1, read as the reverse complement.
GCTTTTCTCTCTCTTTTCACTCCCCCCCAAGTGTATACCGATATACCTATATTTTGCGTTACCTGAAACAAACAAGATACATCAGAGGGAACTAGCCCATATCTAGAGACTCTCCTCTCCTGCTTCACCGTCCCACAGGCGAGAGAGGGGTTTCCATGTTGCGGGAAGAGGGCAGGAATCCGTGTTCCTACCGCTGGGCGCACTTTCCAGCGTCAACACCATCCACATAAAATACTCATCTACATAGAATACCCATCTATAATATACATGCATATGGAAATATAATTAAATTTGATATGTTTTGCTTGTCAAATCTAAGATTTGATAAGTCCATCTGTTGAATCAACTCAACTCCAATCTAAATCAATGTGATGCTAAGTAGGATACCATCCTATCACTTACAAATGCATGTTCCTAGTTCACCACTCTTCCCTTAGGTCTCCATGACATGATGATCTCAAAAAAGTATGTAAGGTTTTATGAAATGCAAAATTGTACTAACAAATCATAAAAAAATACTAGATTCTAGAAGATTCCATTTGTACTAAGATACACACAAGAGAAATCAGATGATCATCCTAATATTGTATTAAGTCATTACTAATCAAATATAACTAGTATCATATTATACAACTTACCCTATAGTGTTTATTCATAGTAAAGATTAAATAATATCCCAATTAACATAACATACAAATGCTAAGGATTATATCATCATTACAACCTTATAAGTGAGACAATGTCTCCTTACTTGCATAATTATCAAAAAATAAATTTAAAACTTTATCTCAATCCTTTTATACTACAAAGATGTCATGCACATCTTATACCTTACTTTCTCCCAAAGAAAGGTATATAAATTACTCTTTAAAATAGCAACATGCTTCAAAAAGAGAATAATATTTGTCTACACAAAGGTATACAATAACATAACAATTAGAATAAACTATAATTAATATAAATTTAGGGTTTGTAATTCTTTGAGGTCAAATACAAGAATTAGATAAGATAGTAATTCTATAATGTCAAAAAGTGGAAAAATAGAAAACTAACATTTCAAAATCAAATCTCCTACATAGCCTCATATGGTAGAAGGAAACACTATAATCCATATTGATAAAGACTATTCACTTACCAAACTTTTAAGTGTAGTATAATCACCTACTTACACAACTACAAAGAAAAATATTATCTTTAAATATGCATTAATCCAATCCTAAACCTTTCTCAACAATAATTAAGAAACACTATCTGAAGAACTCAAAGAATAACATTTCAAAAACAAGTTTCCACCTAGGGAAACTCTAAATCAACATCTTGAAAATATGACTATTTTCAGTAGCTTAAAGTGATGTAATAGTAGAGTGAGAACATAACAACTCACCTCTAAGCTAACTAAGAGAGATGCCACTTCTTCCAAATCCACATAGATATAAAGGTGTTAGTTAACAAACTTCTAACATAAAGAAATATCAACTAAGACATCTATATTCAACTATAAGAAAATTCCAATCGCACTAGGTGGTGCCACTCTTAGAAAGGTATTAAGGGATTCCCATTCTTAGGATCTATATATGACACAAACTAAATTTTATATACTTAAGTGATAATCACTCCACACTCACAAAATACAAACACAAATGCTGAAGGTTATTCAAAAAAGACATATTCACTTTCAAGGTGTTCAATCTAAAGATCAAAAATATGGTAGGAAACTCTTGTTCACATCTCATGAACAAAGCTATGTACTCACCTACCTAAAAAACTTATAACCATCACCAATAAAACATATGATAAATAAACCCTTTAATAACTCTTAAGGGGTATGAATGCTCTAAGGTACACACTCAATGTATCATACTTACATTCTCAATTCTCCTTTTTGATAAGCAAAAGGATATGAAAATACTAATGGAATCACTAAGTCTTAGAGTTTGAGCCATAAATCTGATACCACATGAAATAACCCCTCAAGTTGTACTTAGAATAATATATATTTTTCCTTTTAAAATAGTTAACTTAACATTTAATCCATAGAATTAAATAGTGCAACATATCCAAATTAAAACTTAAAACAATACTAATTCAAATTCAAATATAGAATGCAATATAATATATCACAACATCAAGGAAAAAAATACAATAGGACACAACTATGGTTTGTTCATTAATACAATAACTACTATTCAACAAATACAAATGAAATACATTTTCATTCTTCTAGACCTTCAACCTTAATATAATAAATAGAAACCAAGCCCTCTAACTCATATCAAACCAAGTCGTGCTCCTTTGATCAGCTCAAGTGTAGTCCACAGGAAAGTAGTACTATTATGAGGAGGGATATTATCATCCAAGCATTTTACCACACCAACCATAGACCAACTATCCTCCACATAATCCCTATTTGGTTATGCCCCTCCCTTCATAGATGGTTAGATATAATGGTGAGAGAATCTAGAGAACAAGATAGTACCCAAGTGTGTATGATAAAACTAAACATGTGGTGTATAATATAAAGCCTATTATATTACAAGATAGGGCACTGACATGCAGATAAACATACCAAAAGATAATGTCTCACCAAACATTATTAAACATAAGATTCATACTAAGCAAATTCTCCTATCAATCATATCACACCACGTGCTAAACATAAGAGTAATCAAATTATACTTTTAATCCAACCATGATTGAATGAATCATTTAAATCAAATATGAAATAAAGATTCTAACTCATACCACTAGAGTATGTTTCATAATCATAATAAAATGCAATTTTCTAGCTACAACTATAAGATCTAAATAGCTAAACCCCATGATATCCCTTATTATAATAGTCAAGTACAACTAATAGTTTTTCCACATTTAATCATACTAAGTAGTCCTATAAATGCATATATTTCTATCCTAACATTAGTTTACACTTTCAATATTGTATGCATACGTAAATGATATCTTACCAAATGTTACAACACATATTATTCAAGTAACAAACAACACATATATATTTATGTAAGTATGGGTCTAGATATAACAAATACAATATGTACCATCTATGTACCTTTCATAATATAACTCTATGATTATTATATAAGAAATTATAGGGTTATACCACTTGAGTATACCTTAGTTCATACTACATAGTAAAAATATAATGAAAACACAATCTTAAGGAATACATCATGATGCACTAGTTTATTAAAGGAATGTCAAATCATTGCTTATATAATACTCTCAAAAAAATAATTTACATAATTTTTCATCATTTCTTGACACTAAAATTTTACCCCACTGACATGTTTTCATAACACCACTCTGCTACTCATATATATTATTTTCTTTTCCTATAATTATAGGCAAAGTTGTAGATTTAGATCATATGATTATATCAACCCAAGAAATAATATTAATCACACAAGGGTATATTTATATTATCATCATAATCTCTAAACTTTCTATAGTTTACCATATAATTCTAATCACTTCCATCAATGTTATAAACATGTCTATCATTTTCCTATTTCTTACCAAATCAAAAATGCAAAACACCCAAATATAGATTTCCAAACAAGATAAAAGTTAAAAATAAACCATTGAATATTGATATAGGCATATATTTTCTCATTTCCTAGCATTATGAGAACCCTATATCAATCATTTCGATTAATTAGAATGAAACTCCAACTAGAAATACAATTCAAAAATTTGAGGTAAAATTAAAGTTCCACCGAACATTCAATTTTGTATTAAAGAAAAAACTATTTTATTATTTAAAAGCCTCAGCATATTCTCTAAAGATCTCAATGGTTTTTAAAATACATTACAACACTAATTATTTAAACTTAACTTTTGAATATTAGTTAGTTAACTATTTACAACCTCATCTTTGACTCAGCATATAATGTTCTAATTTCAAAGACTCAGCCCAAGATTGGGTGTTTTAAATATATTATGTTAGCTATCAATATTAAAACTCAACCAATCATATTATTTATACTCAGTGGTTTATAAATTATAAGCTTGGCATTTTAATATTAAAACTCAATAGTGATTTAAAAA